>PISW01005311.1:86814-138099 GCA_004023785.1 Mungos mungo | reverse complement strand
CCTCGGGTCCTCTGGGCCCCCACCCCCGCCCCTCTGGGCTCCCCCTGGGGTCCCCCCTCAGGTCCTCTGGGCCTGACAGCTCTCTCAAGGATAGAAGCCAAGGGTGGTCGTGTAGCTTGCTTCCTGTATTTCTCCGCTCTTCTCCGTTGCCTGATGTCCAGGGTGTTGTAAGCCATTGTCTCATAATTTTGTTTTTTGGTCACTTCAGGCGGGAAGGTAAATCCGGTCCCTGTCACTCCATCTGGCCTGGAAGAGGAGACCTCCGCAGCCGGAGCTGAGGACCACTGGGCTACACCAATCACCACTGTGTTCAGATGGGGAAACTGAGGCCACAAGGTGCGGCACTTGCACAAGGTCGCACAGCAGGTCGGAGGGTCTAGAGCCTGCACCCCCATTGTGGGATTCTCACGAGGACCCCAAGGTGATTTCTGATGGAGACGATCTGTTTCCCTGGCCCCCCCCCCAAAAAAATGGGACTTTGCTTCTCCTCCTTTCCCAGAGGCAGCAGATCTCTGCCCAGGTCCTGAGGGTGACAGGTCCCCGCCCCAGTGAAGTGTTTTAAGGCTTGGCTTCACAGGAGAGAAGGATCTGGGTACTGGGAGGGTTTCTGTGCCTCCATGCCGCCCCTCGCAGGTGACTGCCTCAGACCCATGTCCCGTCCCCACTCTCTGCTGAGCCCCACAGGAAATGGCCTATGAATGAATGAGAAGGCCCCTTGTGTCTGGGGCTCAGAGGAGCACTCAGCTGTCGTGGGGTCCCCATGCAGCCTTTAAGAATTCATGAAACTGTTAGCTGTTTGTTCCTTACCTAACCTGACGGCAGCCCCGTCTCCCTCCAGGGCTCGGCCGCGGGGCAGCGGCTTCCTTGCTCCGTCTCCCCTCTGAGGCTCTTGTGATCCTGTGGCTTTCAGCTCCCTTGGATGCCTCGCAGCCCCAGCCCCCGACCCCCCGATGGGCTTAAGAAAAGTTATCATTTTGTAGACTCTCTGGCTTTTTTTCTCGTTTTCTCCCTTGTGTCTTTTTGTATCCCAAGGAGAAGCAGAAATTCATGAGAAGACCAAAGAAGTAAATAAAATGCGAGGATGCTTGTGTGAAGGTTAGAGGCTGCATAAGGAAGTGGCCAAGATTTCCCTTTTAGAAAGGTCACCGTGGCAGTTCAGTCTTCGGCCAATATTTGTTGTACTCATATTAGGTGCCGGGCACTGCTCTGGCCGCTAGATAAATTGGAGGCAGGGACACCAGCTGGAAAGCTATTGTAGGAGATTGATAAAGAAAGGCCCAGAGAGGGCAGTATAAAGTACTCAGGTCACACAGGGAATGCGGAGAGTTGGAGCTACCCCGCCACACAGGCTGCCTTGCATCATGGGGCTTACTGGAAGCCCCTGAAGATAATTTGATTATCACCCTGCTGGGAAGTAGAAGCCACAGGCCAGGGCTCTGTGTGTCTCCAAACAACAATGAAATATAATTTGGGGTCCACGGCATTAGTGAAGACTAAATAAAAAAAGAATAATCGATGCTGGTAAATGTGCGGTGAGACAGGGACTCTCACGCACGGCTGGAAACCTTTCTGGAAGGCAATTAGGGCACAACGATGTTGAGCCTGAGAAATGCCAGCCCCGGTGTAGTGATTCTACTCCTGGGAAGTGGTCCCTAGGAAGGGGGCAGGGATTTGAGCAAGGATTAGGTCTAGTGATGTGCACTGCAGTTCTCAGAGGGAGAAACGGTAGTGCCCTATCTATTGAGCCAGAAAGGGTGACAAATTAAATGATGGTGCATCTGGATGAGGGACTATTATGAAGCTATTAACATTTTGCTGTTGAGGAAATGTCCAATGATGTGAGAAAATACTCATGATATAGTGATAAGTAAAGAAAGTAAGATCTGGACTGCATGAACTATACTGTGTAGAAATACCTACAATACTTGCTTATGGAAAGGCGAGGTAATAGCATTGATAATTAGAAGAAGAAGAAAAGCTTTTATGTGAGTCCTTGGTCTGCGCCGGGTACCGTGCTGAAGGCTTTAACCCTCAAATGGACATAGACGGATGTCCAATGGACACGAACGGACACGGATGGAAAGTGAGGCACAGAGATGTTGAGTGGCTTGTCTAGTGTCACAAAGTTGAGAGTCCAAGTGGGGTTGTGAACTCCGGTTTGGAAGCCCCCCTCCTCATCTGTGAACCACTGAGGCTGAGGTGGGGGCGGGGACGCGGGGCGGGCAGGCACAGTCTAGGAGCACTGTCCCCTTACCCCAAGCCCTGGAAAATCCACGTGTGCTGTCAGAAAGGCTGTGGAGGCTCCAAGGAGTGCCCTGATGACCTGGGAGGTCCAGAGCCCACTCTGACCACTGCCCGCCCCACGCTGGTCCAGGCCTCTGCTTTCTGTTTGGCTGAATCCACCCATCCCCCGCTCCCCAGTCCTTGGAGTAAATCAACGTGTTTCTCTGAAGGGCCGTGCTGACAGCTGAGAGACGCTAGAGACAGACAGCCTTGCGGATGTCTCCAGGGCCAGGTCCCCGCTCATTAGAATTGCTTCACACTCATCACCTTCAGCGAGCAGCAAAACCCAGAGCAGGCGGATCCGGGAACTATCATTCAAGGTCTGCTCAAACAAGGAGGGGGTTGGTTCCTGTCCTGATTTGTGGATAAATATTTTCTTTAATGCACCAGTTTCTGGAGCCCCTGCCCGAGCTGGGCTGCCCGCATTTCTTCTCACCTAGCCTGGGGCTCTGGGGAAATATGGCCTGTCTTGGCCTGTCTGCTCACGTGCACACGGAGAGGAATTTCGTGAGGCCCTCCTGGATCGAGCCTCCCCTCCCACAGACGCGCAGTGAGCATATACATGTCTTGCTCTAATGGATCTAGATGTTCTGATCTGAAATGTGGTGCAGGAGCCTGAGTAGGGGAGTGAGGTTTCCTTGAAAGAGGGGAGAGGGGGGAATAGTTTCCCAGCTCATCCTGCCCAGCACCCGCCATCGACCCCTGCCACCTGCCCCTCCCTTCTGCGGGGACATGAGAGAGCCGCCTGAGCAAGACCTGCGGGTGTGTTGGCCTCGGGGGTCAGGCTTCTGAGAGCTCTGTCCCTGCAGGATCTCGGCGCCAGCCTCGGCTCTAGCTCTCAGCCTGTATCGCAGGCGTGGGTGCAAGCAGAGAGGCTTTTAATTAACTTTGTGTGCGCGCATGCGTGTATTTCCCTTTATAAAGCATTCTCCCTTCCATTCTCTACACCCCTGCAAGGCTAGGGGATTTATTAGCCCCGTTTCATAGATGAGAAAACCAAGGCACAGAGAGACAAGGTGTTTCCCACCCACAGGTCTCCCCTGCATCACAACGTGGATCCTGGAGTTGGACTGGGGAGGGGAGAGGCATTTATTAGGGATCAACTGTGCAAGGCAGGGGGGAGAAAGCGGGGCTGGTGGGAAGGATGCCAAACTGTGGTGCAGGTCTAACCACCTCCTCTGACCGGGTCCAGAGAGGAGAGGGAGCAACGTGAGAGGCATCTGTCCAAGCTGACCGCACTGGGCAGAGCTGGCCGGGCACCTGCGTCTCACTCTGCCCTGAGGGGACCCCCCAGGAAGGGAGCCCCCTGCAGTGGAGGCCAACCTGGGGAAGTCAACAGCAAGGCCCTCTGTCGACAGCATTCCCCATAGCTGGATGGCAAGTCCCTCCGTGATGGGCAGCTCCATGTCTAGTGCACACGCAGGTTACAAGTTCAAGTGTAAGAGAGTGGCTAGACCCCTAGCATTCAGAGCACACCAGAAGGATAGCAAGTATGAACTGTCAGCGCCTCCAAGCGGCCTCTCCGGGTCTATCATGGCTGTCACAGATCTGTGTCTCCTCCATTCTCCCAATGCTGCAGCACCCTGCTGGCCAGCTCTCCCAGAGGGGGATGTGGAAGGATGAGGTCAGTGGCACAAATGCAAGTCCCCCCTCACTGTCTTGGGGTTCAGAGCTGTGATGATGCTCATCACCCCTCACGCTGGTGGCTTAACATGACCTCATACCCTCATTCCAGTGGCTTAACATGACCCGGACCCTCCCCCCCAGAAGGACTGGTCACCTTAGTCTTCTCAGGTGGGGCTACTGCACCTGCCCACTTACAGACACAGTCTGTCAGGAGAGCATCAGAGGTGCCCTCCAGATCACCGGGGTTCCCCACTTCTTTCTCCCCACCCCACTGCATGGCTGCAGCCCTCCCCTCTGTCATCAAACAGAATTGATCTGAGTCAATTACCCTTCTCAAGACAGTGGCCCCACCACCGTCTTGCCATCCAGTCCCTGAATACGAGGAACCCAAAGCATCTAGGTAGGCACCACAGTAAACAAACCGAGGACTCTCTCTGTGTTCTCTGACACGTATGGGTCCTGTGGGGAGCAGGACATCTAACCCCGCAGAGCCCAGAGTGCCGGGATAGGAATCACCAAGTCGCCCCCCACCCCCGTGGCTCCCTTAGGAGTGGCATAAAGCGGAGACACTTTCACTTGGACCTGTTGTCTCTTAACCCCTCGTATTCATCTCATTAGGGACACAGCCCCTCAAAAAAGACTTTGATTCGGCAAACGGGCTGCATCCTGCGGGATAGACCCCTGCCGTCACACAGCGTTTCCTCCCAAAGGCCACTTTAGCTGGACCTGCAGGAGATCATTCCAATGCGCTGTGGGGTTGGCAGTTTCTGGGAGGACAGTGCGTGACACAAACAGGACCCCCTTGGCTGTGAGCCTGTCCCTGCACCTCTTTCACAGTAAGCGAGTCGTCCCCGGATCCAGCACGCTATTATGTGAGATCCCAGGCCAGCGGGCCAAACGCTGTGAACCCCTGGATGGTGGTGCCGGCTGAGGCCCCACCGGTGGCACAGGCGGACCCCCACCAGGAAGACAGGACTAGTCCTTTGGAAACAAGCCACTGGGCCCTTCCACACACAAGAGACCCAACGTGGTCAACTGGCCACTTGGCCTCCTCAAGGGACGGTGCCATTTCAGGGGCTTGGCCACGGTCTGCATTGCTGGCAAGTTGGTTTCCAGAAGCAGCAGCACTAGGTCATTCTTGGGGAGTGGAGTCCAGCCCATTGCGCCAGCGTGTGGCCTCCATGTCTATAACCCCAACATTGCAGTGGCCGTCGGCTGCTGTTACCTGCAGGGTCACTTTACACGCTCAGTCCTTCAGTGCCTCTTCCTTTCCAGATGCTCTCTGGTGAACATTACTTCTGCGATACAAAGACTTGAGCATGTATTGAGCACTTATTGTGTACTGGGTGCTTAACTATGAGCTTTCCATCTATTATCCCATTTAGTATGAGAACGCTCACCATCCTTCATTTACAGTTGGGGAAACTGAGGCACTAAAAGGCTCCAATAACTTGTCCAAGGCTACTCAGCTGGGGGAGTGGAAGAGTCAGAGCTTAAAGGTGGGCATCTGGCCCCCCAGCTGGGGCTCTGACCCACTGGATCACACAGCTTGTCTGAACAACCACACAGATCCTGGTCCTGCTCATTCCCCCTAAGGTGCCTCTTATCCAGTGATGCCTAGGACAGCAGACATGGCACACCCCCCGTCCCCCATGTGGGCTCAGCCAAAGGTAAGGTGGCACTGATCCTGCCTTACAGAGCCATTTCATTGCAGCAGGAAGTGCAGTGTGGCCTTGTAGGATCTACTCACTGAGCATCTCCTAGGTACCCCATCCCCTGTGCTGGGGACTCATGAGTGAACAACAGCAGACTCTCTCTTACCCTTCGGAGTTCACACTGCGAGGCGGGGCGGGGGGGGGAGTCAAGTTTAAAATGGCACCCCTGATGAGTCATCTAAGACAAAACAGATGGAGTCATGAGGGCCTATGATGGGGGCTCTGAACCAGTATGGGTAGTCAAGGGGGACTTCCTGGAGGAGGCAGTGATGGGACAAGACACATTCACTGCAATATTGTAGATGGGACTAGGATGCCAAGTGGGTGCCTGGGCAAGATGATGGTGCAGATCCTTGAAATCCTAAAACCCTGTGATTCCGACTGAATATTTTCTAGCTTTAAGATTCTAGTCACTGAAGATTCTAAGACTTTAGAATTTAAGACTTGGGGAGTCAAAGACTGTTGGGTCCTAAGGAGCTGGGAGACCCATGTGGGAGTCTTTGCTGCTAGAGAAGCACCAGTCAAACCTCCCATGGGCCAGAAGCTGGCTTTCCCCTTCCCCGGCCCCAGCCAGGCCCACAGCATGGGTGTATATGTGGCTCTTCCTGTCTCTGAGAATGTAAATTTATTCTGCACTTCCAACAGCAGACACTCACCTTATCTGCACGTTCCAGTCGCCAGAATAAATATTAGGAGACAAGTGTGTGGAGATTTTCTGTGTGTACACGAGTTAAATCCTCCAGCCAGTGGTTAATCCAGACAGGGATTTCAACAGAAATGCTCTGCTGATATTAATTCAAGGAGGAGCTGGTAACTGGGCCTCTGTTACTGTCTGAAGAGGGCCCCTGTCTCCTGCAGAAGGGTCTAAGAGGGGCCTTTGTGTGCAGAGGCTTTGGGCCAAGGTCGGACGAAGCCAAGGGGAAATCATTCCCCAGCGGCTCTGAGCTCTGTGTGTGAAGACGGGGGCATTCTCCACCCAGCATCTGGGGTCTCCTGTGAACTCCGGGGCCTGGGCTCACTCCGGACGGTGCTGTAGGGCAGTCCCCCTACCCCCCACCCCCCGCAGGTCAGACACTGCGCTGGGCACGGGGTGGGCTCTGTGTTCAGATAGAAGGGGGCAGATCTCAGCTCTCCCACACCACAACAGCTCTTCCACGTGTCCTTGAAGAAGCCACTTCCTGGATTCAGCCTCTTCAAAGGGACCAATGGTCCTGACCACCCACCGTCTGGTGGTTCTCAGGTTAGTAATTGAGCATCAGTCCCAGCAAAGGCGCTCATGATACCTGCTGGGTGCCAGACACAACTACAGATGCTTTACTTAGGTTCATCCTCACCCCAGCCTGGGACAAGGAGCTGTCATTGTCCCCACCTGACAGATGAGGAGACCGAGGTACAGGGAGGTAACTTGCCCAATATTACATAGGTGAAAAATGGCAGAGGCCAAATTTGCAATCAGGCATTTGGTTCCAAAATTTATGAGCTTAAACATAACATTTAAATGTTTCCAATAAATCTTCATGCTGATTTTGCAGGAATTGGCCCCATTTCAGCAAAGCCACCCTAAATCTGACCCTCATTCTTTTGCTATGACTGATGCTCTTGTTATAACCAGGCAAGAGTGAAATACAGTTGATGCCTCCGGGTTTTTGCTGATGCTTTGCCCTCTCCCTGGAACACCTTTCCCTTACCTGTCCACCAACATCCAGTGAATTTGGCCCCTCCCCTAAGACTCATTCAGGAAGAGGGGCACTCAGGTGGTTCAGTCAATTAAACATCTGACTTTGGCTCAGGTCATGAGCTCACAGCTATATCCTTATAGATAGATAGATAGATAGATAGATAGATAGATAGATAGATAGAAAGATAGTAAGGAAAAAACATATTGCTGTCTTTTTTCACAAATGACATGATAGGCTATGTAGAAAATTCAAAAGAATCAACAAAAAAAACTCCTGGAACTAATAAGAGAGTATAGCAAAATTGCAGGATACAAACAAGGTTAATATATAAAAGTTAATTGCTTTCCTATATATCAACAATGAATAAGTAGAATTTGAAATTAAAAGCACAATACTATTTACATTAGCACCCCCAAAATGAAATAGTTAGGGGTAAATCTAATAAAGAGGAAAACTATAAAACCTTGATGAACAAAATAGAAGAAGTAAATAAATGGAGAGACATTCCATGTTCATGGATAGGAAAACTCAATATTGTCAAGATGTCAATTCCTCCCAACTTGATCTATAGACTCAATGCAACCAAGTCAAAATCTCAGCAAGTTATCTCATAGATATTGACAAAATAATTTGAAGGGTTATATGGAAAGGCAAAAAAAAAAAAAAAAACTAGGATACCCAACACATTATTGAATGCCAACAAAGTTGGAGGACCAACAGTCATGACTTTAAGACTTATCACAAAGCTGTAGTACTTAAGACAGTGTAGTATTGGTGAAACAATAGACAAATAGATCAATGGAACAGACTAAAAATCCCCAAAAGACATAAATATAAATAAATATAGTCAACTGATCAATAATAAAGGAGCAAAGATAGTCTTTTCAACAAATGGTACTGGAACAATGAATTGGATGTCCGCATGCAAAAATCAAAACAAAACAAACAAACAAAATAGTAACCTGAAGGATTTTAGACCCAAATGTAAAACACATAACTATAGAACTCCTAGAAGGTAACATGAAGGGAAAACCTAGATAACCCTGGGTATGGTGACGCCTTTTCAGATAAAACACCAGAGACACAATCCATGGAAGAAACAATTGACAGCTAGACTTCATTAAAGTTAAAAAACATCGGCTCTGTAAAAGACAATATCAAGAGAATTAGACAAGAGGCAGAATGGGAGAAAATCTTTGCAAAAGACATATGACAAAGCTCTGTCATCCAAAATACATGAAGAACACTTAAGTCAACAATAAGAAAACAAATAACCTGGTTGAAAAGCAAACCAAAGACCTTAACAGACACCTCACCAAAGGAGATATACGGGTGGCAAACAAGCATATAAAAAGATGCTTCAAATCATATGTCATCAGGGAAATGCACAATTTTTTAATGTTTATTTATTTTGAGAGAGAGACAGAGTGTGAGCAGGGGAGGGGCAGAGAGAGAGAGGAGACACAGAATCCGAAGCAGGCTCCAGGCTCTGACTGTCAGCACAGAGTCCCACACAGGGGTCAAACTCACAGACCATGAGATCATGACCTACGCCGAAGTCAACACTGAACCAACTGAGCCACCCACACACCCCAGGAAATGCAAACTGAAATATTCCACCACATGCTGATTAGGATGGCCCAAAACCAGAACTCTGACACCACCAAATGCTGACGAGGATGTGGAGCAACCGGAACTCCTATATGTCGCTGATGGGAATGGACAATGGGACAGTCACTTTAGAAGACAGTGCTGCACTTTCTTCCAGACCTAAACACACTTGCCGGCAGTCATGCTCTTCGGTATTCCCCCAAAGGAAGATGTGTGTCTGCACTAAAACCTGTACGTGAATGCTGACAGCAGCTTTATTCATACTCGCCAAAACTCGGAAACAGCAAAGATGTCCTTCCATAGGTGAATGGATAAATAAGCTGTAGTACATTAATAATAATAAATAATGACAAGAAAATAAAATGTTATTCGGTGTTAAAAATAAATGATTTCTCAAGCCATGAAAAGACATGGGGGAAATGTCAACGCCTACCGCTAAGTGAAAGAAACAAATCCGCAAAGGCTACAGTACCGTACGACTCCAATTATATGACATTCTGGAAAGGACAAAGCTATGGAGACAGAACAAAGATCAGTGTTTGCTGGGTTGGGGGGTGGGAGGGAGACGAATGGGCAGAGCACAGAGGATTTTAAAGGCAGTGAAAATACTTGGTTTGATTTATAAGGAAAGAGCTATATCATGAAACGTTTGTCCAACCCCATAGAATGTATACCACCAGGAGTGAGCCCTAAGGTAAACTATGGATTTGCGTGATTACGGGGCGCCAGTCTAGGTTCATCCTTGGCAAAAAAAAATGTACCATCTAGTAAACAGTGTGGATAATGGGGTCAGGCTACACTTGTGTGGGAGTCCGGAGCACAGAGGAAAGCTCTGAACCTTCTTCTCGATGTTATTGTAAACCTAAAGTGCTCTAAAAAAAAAGTCTTCGAAAAACACAACAATGAATGCAGAGCTGTATTAATACAATAATCTGGCAGGCATCTTTATTTTTACCCCTTCACTTTGAGCCTCATAGTGGCTGCCCGATTCCTAGCAACGAGCAAACCTTTACACATTGATGGCCAATTGAAGTTAATGAGCCACAGAAAGGGGTGGGTTTGACCCAGGCCAAGAGTTCTCTGGAGCAGCTGGGGTGAAACAGGAAGGGGGAAATCTCTATAAAGGAAGTACCACACTGGCACCGGGGTGGTCATGTCCCTCGGTGGCTCTCATGGGGTCTCCATCCAGACCAGGGTTCTGTGTCTGCTCACCTGCCCTGTGGCCCCAGGCCGCCATCTTGCCAATGCCAATCCCAGCCCCCAGCCCAGCTCCAGGACCTCCTGCTCCACCAGGTCTCCAGGCTGTGTGTGGTGGGCACGTGGAGGGGCCAGGATGTCTCCCTTACAGACGAGAGAGAGTTAAGACCCTGCACTTTCAGCCAGTGCAGGGCTCCTACTTGCCTTAATTCAAACCATTCAGGGATTTATCGGATCAGTCACCTAGGGTATGCTCGATGCTGAGCAGGGCACAATGGGGCATAAAGACAATGCACCTCTGAGTTCTCACCCATGTGGCTGTGGGCCAGTCACTTAATCTCCCAGAGCCTCAACTGTCTTATCTGTAAAATGGGGATTTACATGCCCACCTCACAGAGACGGGCAAGTCAGATGGGACTGTCTGATAAATGTCCAGGTGCAGGGCTCGCACACTAGCTCTCCCCGTCACTGCTGAATCTGAGAGGGCACCTGGAGGGGTGGCAGGAGGGACATGGGGAGCACAGAGCACCTCAAGCTGGTCCTGGCACTTGCTGTGAAACAAAGCTCTTCACCTCTCTGGGCCTTGGTTTTCCTCATCTTCGAAATGGTCACAGTGGGGATCCAATGAGAACACGTCTATGAAGGTATCTGTGGGCCCAAACACCACAGGCCGACGCTGCTGTCAGCGCTGGTCACCTGCAATGAGGTGGGAGTCCGGGGATGGCACTAACGTGGCAGCCGGCCCCGGCTAGCCCTTCCCCCGCACCACCTGGCCCATCCGCACCACAGGCCTAAGAGGCGGCACAGTCAGTATCTCCATGTTGCAGATGAGGAAATGAGGCACGGAGAGGCTGAGTGGCTTAGCCAAGATCACTCAGTGAGTGAGGGGCAGAAATGGGGCTTGAACCCACGCGTGTTCTACCCAAGCCTGTGCTTGTGCCCCCCCTCATCACCCACGCCCCCCATGCAGCCCACACATGTTCACTCTGCCCCAAATCCCACACTTGCCACCACTCCACACCCCCCATGCCTCCCATAACCACCTACACATTTCTCACACCCCTCGCCCACCCCACTCCACGCTGCCCACACACTGCCAACCATGCCCCCCACATCTTGCCCATGCCATCCACACACTGCCCATGCCTGCCCCATTCAGCCCACCCCCACACCGCCCACACTCCCCACAACACCGGGAGGGGGCAGCGAAATTGCTCTGAGGTGGATGGAGGAGGCAGGCACAGGCACTCTGTCTCCAGGTCCAGCACCTTGCTTTTCGAGCCGCCTCCTCCTCCTTCTCTGCTCTCTCTGCCATCCTCCATGGTCCTTCTGCCTGAAGGGGCCTCCACATTGCAGGGCCGCCCTCAGCACCCCAGCGGCCCCATCACTCCTGCTGAAGGGGCCCAGGCCCCAGCTGAGCCTCCCTCCCGCAGCCAGGAGGCCTCCTGCTCCAGAGCCTTGGCAGCCACGAACTCAGGGGAGCAGCTCAGAATCTGAGCCTGATCACCATGGATCCCAGTTGCCCCCCCGGGCAGTGTCTCACTGGGGCTGGAATCCCCAGGGTCTTAGGGGAGAGGAGAGCCTGAAAGGGGGCCCAGGGGTTCTGAGGCTGAGGTGAATGGTCTCTTCCCTAACCCAAAAGGAAGTATTTATTGAATACCTTCTGTATTCCAGGACTTTCTCCCAACAAATATCTGCACTCTCTGTGGGGCCATGTCGTAAGCACCTTGAAGATTGAATTCATGTGATCTTCCCTGCAACCTTGGCTGGGGGGCAGCAGGGGGGCACTCTCAGTATCCCCACCTGTGGATGAGAAATGGAGGAGGAAAGTAGTCTGCCCAAAACCCCCAGCCAGGGAGGGGCCGCTCTGGGTTTGCACCCAGACCCTTGTAGCTGCCATGCTCACCAAGGTGAGGCCAGCCCCCTGCCCGGGGTCGTCTGTCTCCCTCCACCCCATCCCTAGTCTGATCCAAGGAGAGGCTCTAACTACTCCATCCTGACTTCATCCTTACTCCCAAACCTGAGAGTCAGCCTTGACCCCCCTCTTTCTCTCAACTCATACCTAGTCCCTTGGGAAATCCTATTGGCTCCTCCTTCAGAGACACACACCCCCCCCATGGCCTTCTCCTGGTCTGAGGCACCATACTCTCTCTCCTGGTTTCTCGCAGAGCCACTACCACACCCTTCTCTGCCCGCCAACACATGTCCTTGCTTTTCGACCCTGGACTGTTGTTATTGACTGATTGTGTCTCCCTTAAAATTGATACATTGACATCTTATCCCCTGCTGTGATGGTGGGCATTTGAGACGTGCCTGGGTGGCTCAGTCAGTTAAGCATCCAGCTTCAGCTCAGGTGGTAATCTCAGGGTTCCATGAGTTCGAGTCCCACTTTGGGCTCTCTGCTGTCATCATGGAGCTGGCTTCCGATCCTCTGTCCCCCTCTTTCTGCCCTTCCCCCACTTGCGTGTGCTTACTCGCAAGCTCTCTTTCTCAAAAATAAACATTTTTTAAAAACTTAAAAAAAAAGGGATGGGGCCTTTGGGGGTGATTAGATCATGTGGGTGGAGTCCTCATGAATGGGGTTGATGGCCTTATAAAAGCAACCCGGAGAGCTCCCTCCCCCTACCCCACCCACGAGGGCACAGGAAAGAGAAGCCCGTCTGAGAACCAGAAAGTGAGCTCTCACCAAACACCAAATGTACCAGCAATGATCTTGGACTTCCCAGTCTCCAAACCTGTGAGAAATACATTTCTGTCCTTTGTAAGTACTGATCTATAACACTTTGTTATAGCAGCCTGAACCGATTGAAGTTATTTCAATAAATAATCACAGAGAGGTTTTTAAAATGCAAGTCAGACTGAGCCCCTCTACTCAGGCCCTCACCCTGCTCCCACCTCCTCCGAGTTGACATTCAAGGCCCTGCACGATCTGGCCTGTTTCTGTTACCTCTTCACCCGTTCTCCTCCTTCCACCTTCCTTTCCTCCAGACCCACCAGCCTCCCGGCTCCTCCTCAGACACAGTGTCTTCCCACCTCCAGGCCTTTGCTCCAGCTGCTGCTTCCACCCAGCAAACCCTTTCTGCTGTCTGCCAGGCTCACCACTCACCTCTTCCGGTCTCTGCTGGAGGAGGCCTGCCCTCACCCACGCGACTGAACATGCAGCCTGTCCCCAACACGTACACCCTGCTGCTCCCAGCACCCCATGTTCTCCGCTCTTCTTCTTTTCCACGATGCACCCCCCCATGCTGACACTCCATGGAATGTGTTGTATTTACTATTCAGTCTGTCCCCCACAAGCACAGGGATCTTTGCGCTCTTTTCCAGCACCGCGGACAGCGCCTGGCATTTCTTCAGTGCTCAATAACAGCTGCGAGTGAATGACAACTGACATAAGGCCTTAGAGAACAGGTGACAAGCTCTGTGGCTGGAAAGCTCATGACAAAAGGGAGTCCTCCTCTCTCCCGCTTCCCCCCTGGACCCCCAGGCCCTTCTCTCTAGGATATATCACCCTGTTTAGTGGGCCTGAGATGCTTTCCACCCCCCACAACCTCCTCCCAGGATTCCCTCCCATCCAAGGGCAGCCCCTGCAGCCCCCATCACCCAAAGGATCACACAGCCTTTGGTGGGGGCGGAGGCTGAGACATCTGAGAACAAGGAGATGCACCCCCAAAAATAAAAGATAACATGTGCCCAGTTTCCCAGGGAGCTTATTAGCCTTTAATCCATCAGGAAGAATGGAAAATCTAGACATGCGTGAATAAGGAAGCCTGGACCCCATAGACTGAGCTAAGCCACTGGAGCCCAGGTGCCTGCAAGGCAGAGGAGCCCCTGGTGAGCAGCTCAGAAACCCCAGACCCAGGGGTTGTGGTCCCCAGAGTGTCTGTAATAGAGGAAGACACCTTCCAAGAGGAGCCCTCTCTGCTCCAGTCCTGAAGTGAGACACACCTGGCTGCTTGGCTTCTCTTGAATTTGGGAGAAAATCAAAAAAACAGGTAATGAAACCATCAGGCTATACAGCAAGTAGGATCAAAGAAAACCAAAAAGGAGAGAAGTAGAAGTGGGAAGTGAGGAAAGTTCACATGGATGGTGACTTATGGCCCAGTCTGTCCTGGGCGGAGGGGGGGGGGTGGAGTCTCAGAAGAGGAGCACTGCAGGGAAGCCCTGGGCCAAGCCTCCACTTCCCCATCTGCTCATTGGGTAGGCGGAATCCCCGTCCGTGGCTGTGGCAGAGACGGTGGGCAGGGAAAGGTGTGGGAGGACTGAGGGTTCTCGTCACAGGCTGGGACTAGGGCAGAGCCCCCCACACCGGGGTCCGCAGTCAGGGAGACAGAGAGGGAGGGGGGGTCAGCACTTCAGGCACCTCCTCATTCCATTCCCTCTCGTGCCCAGGAGCTGGCTGCCCCACCCACCTGTACAGAAGAGGAAACTGAGGCACTGAGGGTGGTGCAGCCCTGGGGCTGGAAGCAAGGGGTTCGGGTTCCAACAGACCTGGGGCAGCACCACTTTCTCCTGTGGGACCTGGGCAAGTGAGCCCACCTCTTGGCATCAGCTTCCTCTTCTGTAAAATGGGGCAATTTGTGGCACTCCCCTCATAAGGTTGCTGTTTGGGATTAAACTCTAGAAATGTTTATGAATGCCCTGGCACCGTGCCTCACTCATAGTGGGTGGCTCGGGAAAGTTAGTTGAAAGGATGATGAAAATAACAATTATCAATGGTATTTTACTGAAGTGACTTGGCCTCCCTGGGGACCTGTGGCCTGTGTGTAGGACGCACTGGACACCCCAGGGTGACTGCACCACACATTCATTTGCCTGTTTTCTTTCCATGCGTGACTCTCAGAGATGTCAGATCAGGACTCCACAATCTCCATTTCATTTCATTTCCAGGAATGATCGGTTCTGCTTGATATTTACCTGGTCACAAGTTTGTGAGTCTCCATTCTGTAGAAACCATTTCTTTCTGCATCTCTTACTCTGATTCCTTGCCAAGGGTCTCGCACACTCAAGTATTCGGTCTCTGTCACTTAAAGAAATGATGGTATAGCTTTTTTTTTTACTTCATTTTATTTTTTAAAATATTTATTTATTTAGAGAGAGAGGGCACTTGAGTGGGGGAGGGGCAGACAGAAAGGGAGAGAGAGAATCCTAAGCAGGCTCTGCACTGTCAGTGCAGAGCCCAATGTGGGGCTCTATCTCACGAACTGCGAGATCATTACCTGAGCCGAAACCAAGAGTCGGATGCTCAACCAACTGAGCCACCCAGGTGCGCTGGTTTGGCTTTTTTATACCTGTTAGTAAATCACAGATTCATCTTATAAAGGAGTTGATCTTCCTAAATAAGATAAATATTTTTAAAAATTAATGTTTATTTATTTTTGAAGGAGAGAGAGACAGAGTATGAGCAGGGAAGGGGCAGACAGAGAGGGAGACACAGAATCTGAAGCGGGCTCCAGGCTCTGAGCTGTCAGCACAGAGCCCAATGTGGGATACGAACTCACGATCTATGAGATCATGACCTGAGCTGAAGTCGGACATTTAACTGACTGAGCCACCCAGGTGCCCCAATAAGATAAACATTAAAAGAACTTTTTATGTTTTTATTTTATTTTGGGAGAGAGAGACAGAGAGGGAGGGAGGGAGGGGCAGAGAGAAGGAGACACAGATTCCTAAGCAGGCTCCAAAATCTGAGCTGTCAGCGCAGAGCCTGACATGGGGCTCAAACCCACAGACTGTGAGATCATGAACTGAGCTGAAGTCAGACGCTTAAACTGAGCCACCCAGGCACCCCTATGATAAACATTTTAAAAGGTTAGTCTGGAAAATCTCACAATTGGTGATGCTACTCCTGCATTTCCCATGCCTGGGCCCTGCTCTCACACACTGCACACATCAGGGCTGCCAAGGTTCCTGCCCCGAGGTGAATCACACCTTCCTCAGGGAGACAGTAGTAGAGACAGAGACAAAAATGGAGGTTCAAGTGCAAAGGCCCAGAGGTGAGATGGAGCATGGGGGAGCTGGGAGGACCAAAAGAGACCCATATGGCCACGGAGGGTGACGCACAGGGACCCAGCAAGGCCACATGTCACATGGCCCAGAGGGCCCCAATCAGAGTCCCATTATTTTTCCTGAATGGTGGGTAGCCACTAAAGGGAGCTGCCCAACCCTCCTACACTGTTGGTGGAAATGTAAACCGGTGCAGCCGCTCTGGAAAACAGTGTGGAGGTTCCTCAAAAAACTATCCATAGAACTCCCTTACGACCCAGCA
This sequence comes from Mungos mungo, assembly GCA_004023785.1. NCBI lineage: Eukaryota > Metazoa > Chordata > Mammalia > Carnivora > Herpestidae > Mungos > Mungos mungo. The sequence goes on along the minus strand of PISW01005311.1, from coordinate 121,723 downwards.
ATAGCACTGCTAGGGATTTACCCAAGGGATACAGAAGTGCTGATGCATAGGAGCACATGTACCCCAATGTTCATAGCAGCACTGTCAACAATAGCCAAAACATGGAAAGAGCCTAAATGTCTATCACCTGATGAATGGATCAAGAAGATGTGGTATATATACACGATGGAGGACTACATGGCAATGAGAAAGAATGAAATCTGGCCATTTGTAGGAAAGTGGATGGACCTTGAGGGTGTCATGCTGAGCGAAGTAAGCCAGGCAGAGAAGGATAGATACCATATGTTTGCATTCATAGGTCTAACAGGAAAACAGGAGAGACCTAATGGAGAACACGGGGGAGCGGAGGAGGGAGAGAGAGTTGGGGAGAGAGAGGGGTGTAAAACTTGAGAGATTATTGAATGCTGAAAATGAACTGAGAGTTGAAGGGGAAGGGGGAGGGGGGAAAAGAGGTGGTGATGATGGTGGCGGGCACTTATGGGGAAGAGCACTGGGTGTTGTATGGAAAACAATTTGACAATAAAATATTATGAAAAAAAAAGTTGAAAAAAAAATAAAAAATAAAAAATAAAGGGAGCTGCCCAAAGTCTAAAGACCCTAATCTTGGAGTTGGAGTCAATTCTTGTGGAAAACTCAGTGGGCAGCCCAGGCCTCCCAGCAGTGACATGGCCACATAACTTTCCCCTAAACGCAGACCAGAGCTGACAGCAATGGGCCCCATCATGTCCTGCCCAGACAGGGGCTCCAGGCACACGAGAAGAATCACCCTCCTTATGCTGCCAGCACCTACTCCCGGCATCTACCATGTCATGTACGAGTGAAAAAACCTCTTAATAAAACAAAGCATGTCTACAAGCCAGGGTTTGAGGGCTGTGGTGCTCCGGCTGGTGCTGGGACACCCCTCAGGGGCTTCACTGTCATTTCTGGATTAGGAGGTGGAGCTTCCACTTCACCCTGTGCCTCTGCAGGATGATTTATGACCCCAAATGGCAGAGCAATAGAACAGACACCTGCCTGTGCCTCCTAGCACGTGCAGACTCTCAGGAAAGCCCAGCCAATTCCAAGAAGTTCATTGCTGAATCACACTGATTTTTAAATGCACTTTAAAATTGGGGTCAGGAGAGTCATCTGGGAGGTGTTAATAGTTGGCAACTTTATACCAGCAGACTACATTGACCTTTTTTTCTCTCATGTTGTTGAGAGCCTATAACAATTTCATCCGAGGCCACCATGACATCAGGTTCAAGTCTGTCCACTAGTTTCAATCAGGGCTGTTCAATCACTGTTCCCTCCGGAGCCCGAGGGGCCCAGGGTGAGGCATTCACTCCATGGGCTTGATTTCATCCCCCACCCAAATCCACGCCTCTGGCACAGACCAACCCCCCCCCACACCCCGCCACCTCGCTTGTCTGTTCAGGCTTGGGATTCGGGCCCAGACACCCCGGGCATGGAATCCATGTAGCTAAGGCAAACAGAGCTTCAACCCTGGGTCAGCAGTTCAAATCCTGGTCTCTATTTGGTCATCAATTCACCGTGTGACCTTGGGCTGGTTACTTCCCCAGCCTTGGCCTCAGTTTCCCAACTATACCATAAGGAGATTTAACCAGATGATCTACCTAATTCCTCTCCCCGCCTCGTGGCCCAAGAACCTACGATTTTGTGCCAGAGGTCTTGCCCAGATATTGGGAGACAAATGACATGGGGTCTATTGACGACGGTTTCTGTCCGGAAGGTGAGAAAGGAAAAGGCATCAGCCTAGTCATGAATCATAATCAGAAACCAAAAGGCAACCTCCCACCGGTCACCACTGACCTGACAGAGGGACATTTTTGCTCCCATGGTGAATAAACTTTGACAAACCAAGATGATGTGCCAAGAGTTCTGCCCAAACTTGAATGTGTGGGGTTCAGGATTAACTGTGCCAGTGAAAGGGACGCGGCCCTTACTTGATCTAAGAGCCTTGGAGGAGGGTTCTGGCCAGTGGCGGGGGGGGGGGGGGGCGGCCAGTCTGGCTTCTGATGACAAGGGTGATAGGAATGGAGGTGGGGGAGCATATAAATAACAACAGTAATAATAACAGCAAATGCATATCAGGTGCCAGCCTCCTTCTCTGGGCCCTTTGCAAAGTGGCAAAGCCAGGGCCCAGTGTATGGTCGGTGTCTCCTCTGGTTTGACTGATTAATCCAGCAGCCATCAGGGAGGTCTATTTTTGTTGCTGCTGAAAAAAGTGCCTCCCCTCCTATCTGCGATCACAGCCCAGCTCACAAGGAATTTCTAAGAAGGATGAGATTACAGGAGAAAGAGGCAAGGCCCCACGTCCCCAGACACTGTAACATTCGCCAAGGCCTATCCACTGTGAACACGAGGCTGCCCTTCCCAGCGCCAAGGTCAGAAGGTGTCTTCACATCCTGAACATGGTCATAACACAGGTGTCTCTGGAAAGGCTGGAATAAATCGCGCCCGTGCATCCCTGCCCTTCTCAGGCCCCTCTCGGACCCCAGCGGCGACAAATGTTCTGTTTCCATCAAGGTCCAGCTGTTTTAATGGAGGTTTTAAATAACCCCTTTGCTGCCAAGGAATTTATGTCCTGCAGAGACGTGTGTGACCGTGCACAGATGCTGAGAGAGGTTCAAGGCCCAGCGGCTGTTGGACATGACCATGAGGTGCCCTCCCTGTCCTTCCACCCTCTGGGACATCAGTTTCCAATGACTCAGCAGATGTCACCACCAGCGCCAGGCCGCGTGCAGGGCTCTGGGCACAGAGGGAAGGCTCAGTCATGTTCCGGTGCTGGATGAGGTCACAGTCAGGTGGGGGAGGCAGACCTGCCAGCGGCACACACCATCCAGCTGGCGAAGCACCAGGTCCCTTAAAGGCTGCCACTCGGTGAGCACCTCCTGTATACAACTCCACCCCTTGAGGACCTACTATGTGCTGCTCCCAGGTGTTGTTGTCCAACCTTCAAAACAACCCTCCCTGCTCCAAGGTAGTTAATGATTCCCATTTTAGAGATGAGGGCACTGAGGCTCAGAAAAGTTGAGGGACCCACTCAGGTCACACAGCCAGGGAAGTAGGTCCAGTCAGAGTGTGACGAGGGCAGCCAGCTTCAGAGCAGCTCTGCCCACTCCCGCCCCCTCAGAAGGAGGCCACGTCTGCTAGGTGGACCAAAGGCAGGGTGGTCACCGGAGCAGGTGGTCGGAGTCCAGAGGGGTGCTAGATCGCAGGTGCACTGTCTCCCGATCATGGAGATTCCTCAAGGTCACCCACATTGGCCTGGTGGAGTTGCGCTGTTTTAGCCAAGATTTCGGTTCACCTTATACAGGAAGGTTGTTTGCACCTGTTCAGAATCGAAGCCCCGCCTACACGATCTTGTCATTTTTCTTTAGAAACCACGCCTCCCTCCCACCACGTACACCAGACTTCGGCCACCAAGGAGCCCACCAAGCTTTAAGGGTGAACATGTGACTTGGGCTGGCCAATCAAGGATTGCCATTGTTTTGGACTTAGTGATTGGCTCAGAGATGGGCACGTAACCCAAGTCAATCCAATCAGAGCTTGGCCTTGGACTTTTGCTAAAAGTAGCATCAGTGAGGTATTTCTTTTCAGGGGCCACTAAGCCGTTTGCCTGCAGGACTGCCCTTGCTGGTGGCTGTCCCAGGAGGAGCCTGTCTGGAAAGGAAGCCAGCACAGGTAAACAACTCCGAAAGCTGCGGTGAGAGAGGAAAAGAGGGCTGGCCGGGGAGGCAGAATGCGAGCCCCCTGCAGGTGATGCCCTCGCCCACAGCTGCTGATGCTCCTGCCGGAGCCAGCCGGTGTAGACACGGCACAACTGCCCGAGCCCCTGGCTGGAGGCAGGCCTCCGGCCCACAGCCCCCCAGGCGTTCCTGTGTCACGAGCCAGGGCATTGCACATCTTGTCTCGGGTGGCGGTGTGTTTCTATCACCCACAACCCGATGTGTCCCAGCCAGACTCCGTGGACAGCCGGACACCGCCAGGAAGCACGTTGCTTGGCACATAATAGATGCCAAGTAAGTACTGGTGCCATGTGAAACAAGGGATCAACCAGGTCACTTCCCCCTCTCGCTCCCTCAGCCTCACCCCTCCTCCCCTCCTGCTGCTCCTGGCCGCAGACCACCTACTAGGACCATCACTCCAGGGACTATGAGGGATGCTTGAGAAACATTCAGTGTCTCTCCCATGCCTGCAGCAGCAGTGCCTGCTCCTTGGGCCCTTGGAAGAGGGAACAGGGGGCTTAGAGAAGTGATATGACCCTGTCCCTGACTGGAGAGTTGCAAAGAGTTGGGAAGAGCAGGGTCCAGGGTCGGGGCTCTCTGATTCCTGGGCCAGTGCTCCACACCTGGTATCCTGGGTGCTCGGAAGGAGGGTGATAGGGAGCTGCCTGCCATCTGCCATCTCCCAGAGGACAGGGACATTCTTCCAGCGCGGCTGCCTCAGACAGGCTCTGGGATGCCTAGATGGGCCGGGCGCTTGAAGACCACACTGAGGACAGTTCCCAGGAGGGCAGCTGGGTGCACAGTGACTGGGCTGTCCTCCCCCACATTCCCATTGGACACTGCACTTCAACAGAACCATAACTTGGGGCGCACGGGTGGCTCAGTTGATTAAGCATCTGACTTTGGCTCAGGTCATGATCTCATGGCTTGTGAGTCTGAGGCCCACATCGGGCTCTGTGCTGACAGCTCGAAGCCTTGAGCCTGCTTCAGAATCTGTGACTCTCACTGTCTGCCCCTCCACTGTTCATGCTGTCTCTCAAAAGACAAATAAATGTTAAAAGAAAAAAAAAAGCAGAACCATAACTAAATTCCCATCACCATGCCTCAATGAATGAATGAATGAATTCAAATACATCATTTTAAATGGAGTTCCCATCGCTTCTCGGCCTTTTGGCTAAGATCAAGTGTTATAAATGGAGTTCCCAGAAAAGTCAAATAATTTGCCCAAGGTCACACAGCTCGGGATGGCAGAGCAGGTCCAAACCCCAGGTGTCCCCCACTAAGGCCCAGTCTCCTTCCCCCACCCCACCCTGCCCCACAGAGCATGGGAGAGGGGTTAGGAAAGGAAGAGGCCAGCATGGGCTGGAGGCATAGAGAGGGCTTCCCGGAGGAGGGGGAGCCCAGGCTGGGCCCTGAAGGACAGACCAGAGAAGAGCACGCAGGAGGGATGGAGCAGCTCCTAGTTGGCTGCTCCCAGTTCTTTAGGCCTCTGGGTCTGGAATTCTCCAGGAGGAGGTTCAAGGTCTTCCTGGAGCAGGTGCCCCAGGAACCTCTCCCCAGAGCAGGTGGGGCTGTGTCCTGCCCAGGCTGGAGGCTCCAGGTAGGGGGTGGTGGGTGGAGCGGAGCAGGGGCTCCTGGGAACTTCTGTTCTCTTGGCTGCTGTCCCAGGTGCTCCTGGACAGAGTGAGGACGATGGCGTCCATGCCCGTCTGCAGTGAGGCGACAGCAATCTCACAAGAGTCCTGATGAGGCCATTAGACCGCAGTCCTTCAGCCCGTCAGCACCGCGCACACTGTACAGACCGGATGTCTCCTCGCAGGGTCCTGCACGGCCTGGGGCCTCCCCTTCCAAATTCCCGGAGGGAGCAGCACCCCACAAAGGTAAGAACCCCCCTCATTATGTCCACAGTCGGGGGTATCAGTGCGTTTCCCTCCCTGCTCTGCCCCAGAAGCCCATTTCCCCATAACGAGCCCACAGGAGTCAGACTCCACAGGGCCCGGAAACACACATCTGCCCGCTGCTCAGCTGTGGGTTCTCGGGGAGCAGGGAGCCCGAGAAGCCGCCACTATTTTGGGAGCAGATGCCTGTGTGCGTGGGCGCATGTCCCTTCCCTGCACCCGCCGCCTTTCCAGGCTGGGCCGGAAGCTGAGTCAGCTCGTCTTCAAACATGAAATTCCACCCCCTCCCCCACCTTCTTTGACAAGCTACTGATGCCAATTAGGTGAGGACAGTGAGGGGACACCTGGCTGTGGGGAGATGGAATCCCCCTCCTGGGGTCTGCCTGTCTTGGGGAGACAAGTAGACTAATGGAGAGAGACCCTGCAGAGAAGAACAGCCCTTGGATCATCAGTGCTGATTCCTGGGTCGCCCCCCCATCTCCACCCCTCCTCCCACCCCTCTGGGGTCTCAGGAGGGAGCCAGACCGGAGAACAGGCAGAGTCACCTCTCAGTCTCCTACTGTTGTCTTCCCTCAACACACAAGCTTTAGAGACCCCCCTGGACCCGGAACATTCCGGAGCTCCCCACAGAAGCCCAGGAATACTGGATGGGAGGAAGAAGAGGGGAACCAAGGGGCCCTGCTTCAGAGGCATCGATAGAACTGGAGGCGGAGAAGCCCATGGAAAATGAGCAGGGGTGTAGAGTGAGGGCATCAGGAAAGATTCCACATTGAAAATGGTCACATGGTGACCTGTGGCATTTGCTTAATCAGGAGCAAATTACACTGCGCCCTGGGAAGATCTGAGGTGGCCCCTGGCCCCGCCAGGGTGCGCGACCCCACCTGCTCTGTGGAAGAGGCGTGCCAGCCAGTGGGCAGCAACTGTCCTGGGCCCTGTAGGGTGGCCGTGGAGGACCCGTCACTTTGGTCCTCATCCTGAGACCCCTGGGCACCAAGCCCTGTCTCTGCCTCTCGCTGACGTGACACAGGGGTGCCAAAGAGGGGTGGTCCCCCAGGAAGGGCTGCCACGCTGCTCCCCACACTTAGCTGGGGAGGGAAGGCGTTCTGGGCTGTTCTGAGCTGACTGCATTTGGAACCTTCTGTGTCTGCTGGGCTGCTAAATCCGGTTCCATCTGCCTGCATTCCCAGCCCCAGAGCCCCAGGGGAAATATATTTTCTTTGGTGCTTCTTCAAGAAGGTTTCAGCGTGGGTGGGGAGAGAGGAGCGAGGTCCCAGAATCATCTGGTCCCTGAGGAGGAGGCCTTGCCAAGGCAAGGGACTAATGTGTAATTTGCATGGAGCTTGAGCCTCATAAGAACCACCTGAGGTTGCTGTGATTGGGCCCATTGTACAGAAGGGGAACCTAAGCCCCAGAGAAATTAAAGAGTTTGCAGGAGGTTAGACCTTGATGGAACTAAGTGCCTCAGCGTGTGTCAGTCCCTTCAGCTGGAAGCACCTTGCCCCTCGCCTTTCCGATGGAGGGCCTCCCTCACTTCAGAATTCTGGGCCAGAATAGCAGGGGATGGAAAAGAAGGCTCACAGGAACAGTGGGCCTTGAAGGAAGAATTACACGGCGAGGTGAGGGTGATGCAGGGGTGCGGGAAGGGCACAGGCATGGGAGAGGCAGAACTGAGGAGGAATCCAGCCGGGCCCCAAGCTGGCTCTGTGGCCCTGCCCAGCCTTACCCTCCCTCTGAAAGCTCTCCCTGCTCCTTGTGGAGAATCGAGGGCCATGTGACATGTGGCACCTGCTGCCAGGTCTCTTCACCTCCCACTCAGAGGGTAAGGGTCTCACACCTGGGAAGGAAGGGCACCTTGCCACACAGGGTGGATATTCAACCATCACCTCCAAGGACTCTGAGCCTCTGCTGGGCCCCACCAGCCAAGTCTTCCAGCAAATCTCTTCACTTTCCAAGTGCAAACATCAGGGTGATTCAGGTGAATACTGGTCACCGGGATAGAGACAGAAGCTGCATCCTGGGGCTTAGTGGCCTCAGAAGTTTCTGGAGCGGAACTGACTTGGGACAGGATGCTAGCTCTGTCCCCTCCCACCATGCAGCGTGAGCTGGGAGGTCCTCAAGTGGGCTCATTCATAAAATGGGAGTGATGATGCAATCTCCCCCATATGTTATTTAAAAATAAAAAACATGGGGTGGCTCAGTCAGTTAAGTCTTGACTTTGGCTCAAGTCATGATTTCATAGTTTGTAGGTTCAAGCCCTGTGTTGGGCTCTGCACTGACAGCGTAGAGCCTACTCGGGATTCTCTCTCTCTCTCTCTCTCTCTCCCTCTGTCCCTCCCCTGCTCATGCTCACACCTCTCTCTCAAAATAAATAAACTTAGTACTAAGCCAGAGACAAAATATTACAATAGCTAAGATCTTTTTTAACAGAATTCTTGAGGTGTAACTGGCATTTGGTACACTGCACGTATGTAATGGTGGAGCTGGATGAGTTTGGGCATATGTGTACATCTGTGAAACCACCGCTACAGTCAGAATGATAAACATATTCTTCACCCCCAGAAGTTTCCTCATGCCCCTTTGTTATCCTGACCTGCACCCCGTGCTCACCCCTCCCGGTCCCCAGGCAGCCAGCCACCCATCTGCTTTCCATCACTCCAGATCAGTTTGCATTTTCTAGAATTTCATGTAAATGGAACCAGACCCGATGTAATCTTTTTGTCTGGCTTCTTTCACTCAGCATAGTTATTTGGAAATTTTATTCCTATTGTTTATTCCTATTGTATCAATAATTTGTTTTTAAGGATGAGTAGTCTTCCCTTGCATGGATGGAATTTATCCATTGATGACCCTGTGGATGGACATTTAGCCTCTGGTTTGGGACTATTATAGACAAAACTACTCTGAACACTTCATACAATTTCCCTTTAATTTCTGGTTTAACAGCATCTCACAAATTGGTATTGGTCCTGTTTTCATTTTCATTTACTTCATGATGCTTTCTAATTTCCCTTTGGATTGTTTCTTTGCATCATGGCTTACTTAGAAGTGTGTTACTTAGTTTCCAAATACTAGGGTATTTTCCAGACATCTTTGTCTTGCATATTTCTAATTGAATTCCATGGTGGTCAGAGAACATACATGAATTCTATGGTGGTCAGAGAACCATGTGGTATGACTTAACAACTTTTTAAGATTTTTGAAACTTGTTTTTTACAACCCAGAATATCGTCTGTCTTGGTGAATGTTGTGTGTGCCCTTGTAAAGAATGTGTACGGTGCTGTTGCAGGGTAGAATGTTCTATAAATGCCAACTAGGAGAAGTTTGTTGATGGCGCTGTTCAAGCCCTCTCCATCGTTACTAATTTTCTATTTGTGCTCTCCGTCGCTGAGAGAGGGGTGTTGTGCTCGCTTTCCAGTGGAAATTTGTTTATTTATCTTTGCAGCTTTGTAACTTTCCCCTCGTGCATTCTGAAGCTCTGTTATTATGTTCATAAAAAGTAATGATCAGTACAGCCTCTCGATGAATTGACATCTGTATCATTATGCAATGACCCACTTTATCCCTGGTAACATTGTTTGCTCCCAGTCCACTTCATCTGTTATTGTTCTCCCCAGCTCCAGCTTTCTTCTGATTAGTGTTACATGGTATACAATTTTCCACCCCTTACTTTTAACCTATTGCTGTCTTTATCCTGAAAGTGTGTTTCTATAGGCTGCTTGTAGCTGGGTCTTGCTTTTGGATCCATACGACAATCTCTGCCTTTTAATTAAATATATGTAATGTGATCACTGATACGGTTGGGTTTCAATTTGCCACCTTGCTTTTTATTTTCTGTTTTTTCCATCTGTTGTTTGGTCCTCTTTCCCTTTCTTTCCTGCCTTCTTTTGGATTAAGTGGGTAATTTTTATGATTCGATTTTATTCCCTTTGTTGGCTTCTGAATTGTAATGCTTTGTTTTGTTATTTTGGTCTTTGTTTTCGGATGGATAGTTTCTGTTTTTAACCTACCATGGCCCAGTTAACTTGCAAGTGACAATAAACAACTTCACATTCAGTGTAAGAATCTCACAACAGCCCCTCCCAGTCTTTGTGCTAAAGTGGTTACACATTTACTTGTACATAATAAATCATGACCGGTCAGTTCTCTCTTTCTCTCTTTTTTTAATTTACATCCACATTAGTTAACATATAGTGCAAGAATGATTTCAGGAGTAGATTCCTTAATGCCCCTTACCCATTTAGCCCATTCCCCCACCCACAACCCCTCCAGTAATCCTTTGTTTGTTCTCTATATTTAAGATTCTTTAACATTTTGTTCCCCTCCCTGTTTTTATATTATTATTGCTTCCCTTATGTTCATCTGTTTTGTGTCTTAAAGTCCTCATATGAGTGAAGTCATATGATATTTGTCTTTGACTAATTTCACTTAGCATAATACCTTCTAGTTCCATCCATGTAGTTGCAAATTGCAAGACTTCATTCTTTTTGATTGCCGAGTAATACTCCATTGTATAAATAAACCACATCTTCTTTATCCATTCATCCACCGACAGACATTTGGGCTCTTTCCATACTTTGGCTATTGTTGATAGTGCTGCTATAAACATTGGGGTGCATGTGCCCCCTTCTAAACAGCACACCTGTATCCATTGGCTAAATACCTAGTAGTGCAATTGCTGGGTCATAGGGTAGTTCTATTTTGAAATTTTTGAGGAACCTCCATACTGTTTTCCAGAATGGCTGCACCAGTTTGCATTCCCACCAGCAGTGCAAGAGGGATCCTCTTTCTCCACATCCCTGCCAACATCTGTTGTTGCCTGAGTCATTAATGTTTAATCTGACAGGGTAGGGTGGTATCTCATTGTGGTTTTAATTTGTATTTTCCTGATGATGAGTGATGTTGAGCATTTTTTTCATGTGTTGGTTGGTCATCTGGATGTCTCCTTAGGAGAAGTGTCTATTCATGTCTTTTGCCCATTTCTTCATGGATTATTTGTGTTTTAGGTGTTGAATTTGGTAAGTTCTTTAGATTTTAGAAACTTACCCTTTATGTGGTATGTCATTTGCAAATATCTTCTCCCATTCCATCGGTTGCCTTTTAGTTTTCCTGATTGTTTCCTTCACTGTGCAGAAGCTTTTTATTTTGATGAGGTCCCAACAGTTCATTTTTGCTTTTGTTTCCCTTGCCTCTGCAGACGTATTGAGTAAGAAGTTTCTGTAGCCAAGGTCAAAGAGGTTTTTGCCTGCTTCTCCATGAGGATTTTGATGGCTTCCTGTCTTACATTTAGGTCTTTCATTCATTTTGAGTTTATTTTGTGCATGATGTAAGAAAGTGGTCCAGATTCATTTTTTGCATGTCACTGTCCAGTTTTCCCAGCACCACTTGCTGAAGAGACTGTCTTTATTCCAATGGATAGTCTTTCTTGCTTTGTCAAAGATTAGTTGGCCATATGTTTGTGGGTCCTTTTCTGGGTTCTTTATTCTGTTCCATTGATCTGAGTGTCTGTTTTTGTGTCATCAATTGTCTTTTAAAGAGATTTAAATAATGAGAAAAATGTCTTTTCTCTTTACTCCCATAGTTATAATTTTCAGAGATTTCTCCCTAGATATCCAGAATCTTGTTTCCACCAGTTACCATTTTCCTTCTGCCCACCTTAAAGATTTCTTGTAGTGCATAGCACCTGGTGATGAATTCTTTCAGCCTCTATATCTGAAAACATGTTTTGCCTTTATTTGTGAAAAATATTTCCCCTATCTATAGAATTCCAGAATGACTGTTTCGTTTTGCTTTTTCCTTTTAGTACTTCTGAGATATTGTGCCACCGTCACTGACTATATCATTTTCAATAAGAAGTCTGCTATCCTCCTTATTTTTGTTCCTTTGTAATTAGCATTCTTTTTCCTCTGGTTACTTTTAAGATTTTCTCTTTACCACTGGTCTGGAGATATTTTATTATGATATGTCTTAGCATAATTTTCTTCATCTTTTTTGTTTTGTTTTGTTTTTGTTTTTGGGGTTGTTGTTTGCTTAAAGTTTATTGAGTTTCTTGGATCTATAGATTAATAGCAGTCAACAAATCCAGGGGGGAAATTGGCCATTATTTCTTCAAGTATATTTCTGATGTGCTCAATTATGTATGTGATAGGCAGCTGGAGGCCATCCCACAGTGCACTGATGATATGTTCGTTTCTTATATTATTCTTTTCCTCTGTGTGTTTCATTTTTGATAATTTGCATTTCTATGTCAAGTCAGCCGATCTCTTTTTCTGCAGTGTCTCACCTGCCATTACAGCCATCAAGTGTTTTCATCTCACACACTGTGATTTTCAAAAACAAACTAAAAGTTCAGTTTTGGCCTTTTGTATATCTACCATGGCCCTGCTTATCATTTCCAATCTTGCTCTTGTATTTCTAAATGTATGAAATGATGTTATAATAACTGGTTTTACCGTTCTTATCTGCTAATTATATCATTTGTGTCAGTTTTAAGTCAGTTTTGATTGATTGATTTTTATATTCACTGTAAGTCCTATTTTTCTGCTTCTTTGCTTGTCTGGGAATTTTTTATCAAATGCTAGTCATTGTGTATTTGTCTTTTGGGACACTTGGTGTTTTGTATTCTTAGAAATACTCTTAAACATTGTTCTGGGACACCGTTAAGTAACATGAACACATGTCTTTCAAGTCTTGCTTTTAAACTCTGCAAAACATGAACAGAACAGTGTTTAGTCTGAGGCCAATTCCCCACTCCTGAAGCAAGACCCTTTCTGAATACTTTATCCAGTGCCCATGCCTGACCTGGATTTCCACTATGGTGGGAGCAGGAGCTGTTTGAGTTTCAAGCTCGTGCCTCAACGAAGTGTTTGGCTGTGATTCCCCAGCCTCAGGCAGTTTCCTCACACCCCAGCTGTAAGCAGGCCCTCTGCAAAGCCTCCATGTCTCTCTGTGACCCTCTCTGATCTGCAGTGCTCTGCCTGCTCTGCCCTCCCTGGCTAGGCTAGCCTCCCTCTCCACTGCACCCAGCACTTCCTGCCCCTGGTGCCCCAGATGGGTCATGCATAGGTCCCCTTGTCCAGGGGTCAGATGGCTGGGAGCTCTCACACGGGAAGCAGCCCTGTCCCCCTCTCCAGAGTGCTAGGAAAATGCAGCCACTCTTCCAGGTAGAAAGCACAGCTCTGCTCTGTGATGTCCATCCTCTCCTGGTGAGTACTCGGCAAAGAATCTGTCACTATTCCTGCTGCTGCTGCTGCTGCTGTCATTTATATTATTAGTATCACCAGAGCCATGATTCAACACGATGCTTCAGAATGTCTACACACACCAGCAATTCCAGAAAATGAACATCACTTAAGAGCACCTAGGTGTCGGCTGCAAATTCCCATTCAGACTCCTGCTCTGGGGAACTGGACTAGGTCACTTTGGACTCTCCCAGGCCCCCTATACTCATCAGCCCAGATGCTTTGGGCCTCCAAGGAATGAGGCTATCATCTTGCTGCCAAAGCAGGCATGCTCTTCTCCCATATGAGTTCAAGAAAGAATAAAGACATATGGGGAACATTTGTTACATGGACTTTGGGGAAGAGACACATAAGCTCAAAGCCTGAGTCTTCCTGGGCTCCATGACCTTGAGCCTCAGCTTCCTCATTGATAAACAGAGAATTGTAACAGCTGCCTTTTAGGAATATAGGGATATAGGGAAGGTTACACTGGATCGTGGGTGGGGAAGGGCGTAGCACAGGCCGGGACCTCTGAGGTCTGATCGAGGCTGGCCTAGTGACCTTGGGTAAGTGGTGTCACTTTTCTGAGCCTTGCTTTCCTAATCTGTAAAATGGAGGGAAGTAATACAGTTTTCTCATCTCTGAGTTGTAAGGATGAGATGAGATCATCCTATCCTCGACCCCTACGTCACTCACCCCAACCCCTTTTGTTTCTCTGACTCCAAGTGTCCTTTCTTAGTGCCGCCATCCTTGGGACCCCCGTGCTCTGAGGCTTGGGGGAGCAGAGGCAAAGGCCGCCCATGCCTCCGTCTGAGAGCAGACGAGGCGCCCCCAGAACTAAAGTTGGTTCATTGCTTTACTAACTTCTCGTGAAGCCAAATAACCTGTCGAGGAAACACTGATGTCATCTCTAATTTCTCTGATGCTCCATTTAAACACAGCATTACCCTAAGGCTTCCAGGTGTTTAGAGAAACAACATAACACTATGGCTATTGCCTCATATGCGTGTGGAATTATGCTCTCCCTGGAGCCCTGTGCGTGCTGCACATACTGATGTGAAAACCAGGGGAGTCTCAGCTCCCTCCCCTCCAGCCCCGGTTGGCAGTGGCAGTGGTGGCAGCTGTTCTGTGGCCCCAGCTCCTTCTGGTGGCCCCTGTCCCATGGCTGCCGCTCTCTCGGGGGTCTGGTAACTGCTCCCTCCCCTGCCCCCTGCAGACCTGGGATGGACAGGCTCCCCACTGTTGCTAGCAGCCCCCCTCCCCAGTGGCCCAGCAGCCCCTGCAGGTTTCCGGTTTCCTGTCCACACCTTAGTGATCAGTGACCATCCCTTCATTAAACTCCCTTCAGTTACCCTCTCCCAGTGGCCCTTCACTCTCTGCAAAGACCATACTCCAGTCTCTGCGATGAGAGTTCAGATCTCACGTGAAGTGCAGGGGGAAGCCACCAGGGAGTTTAAGCAGCGAAGGGACTTTAATGGTTCACCTTTCGGGAAATGCCCCTGACTGCCATGAAAGCAGATGAGAAGAGACAAGAGTGGATGGGGGACGCTTTAGGGTCCAGGAGAGTATAATGAAGTTGGTGCAAGGTGGAGGCAGAGAGACAGGACCAGTTGTGACAGCCATGGATCCATGACTCCTGAGTCCCTGGCCAAGGTCCTGAAGCCCCCAGTGAACAGGAACCGGGGGTGCAGAAGTGAGCACCCCAAGGAGTCTGGGGCAGGGGGAGGGGAGCTCAGTGTGGAGGGAGGGCTCCCCTGGGAGCAGTGAGTTCTGTAGGAGCTAACCAGGAAGGACAGAGTTGGGTGCACCAGTGGGAGCCAGGAGCCGCCTTGGGCCGTGGGAGAGCTGCCTTGAGCAAGGACATAGGGAAGCCCATGCAGTCTTGTGAAGCCTACATCTGGACGAGGGCCGAGTAAGGCAGTCTTAAGTCTCCTCTTTCCATCTAATTATTTCGGTCTATTAGTGGTGGTGGGAGGAGGGCCAGCACGGGGCAGGGCAGCAACACAACGGTCCTCCATGGCCTCCTAATGAGCAGAACCCAGATACATATCTCAGACCCCAACAAAGGTCTCTGGTCCCTGCACCCCTACCTCTACCCTCCAGCCCTGGGGTCAGGAAGTGGGGGAGATTGGGGGGATCTCTGGCCAGGGCGAAAGCCAGGAAGTTGGGGTGTCTTTTCCCAGTTGGCCAGTTTTGTGTGGCGGGAGGATTAGCTGTGGGACGCTGGACGAATCGCTCACCCTCTCTGGTATCTTACTTTCCTCCTGTGGGAAATGGGCTCACGCCCGCCTCACAGGACCAATGTGAGCCCTGAGACAGATGACACACATCGAGCCAGGTGCTGTGGCCCCAGCAGGTGCCCACATGGGTGAGCCCCGTCCACACCGCAGACAGCTTGGCAGTGACAGCGCCCCAGAACCCAGCCCTGCGTCATTCTGCCTTCCCCACAGCTGTCTCTGTCCCCCATTAGACAGTGCAGGTGCTAGGCAGATGGCCACCAGGTCCTTTTCCAGCCTGCCAGTCCGGAAACCCTTATTTCCTTCCTGAGCAGCAGCCTCAGCCCAAGCTCTCCCTGCTGCACCCCAGCCTCGGGAGCCCCCAGAAGCCCCCTGATGATCTCTTGGAGCCTCGGGCAGGAGAGGAGACCAGCAGTGACGGAGGGCACTGGGTGAGGGGTCAGGGCAGGAGCAGTGGGAGGTCCCCCGGAAATGCTATCACTTCCAGTGAGTGGGCAGAGCCAAGGGAGAGGCGCTGTTTGGAGGAGGGTGGAAATTTCTGCACTTGGCTGTGTCCATCAGGGGAGGACCCTGTGAGACGGGGGGGCCTTGGTGACCAAGGTCCAGCTCTCCCCCCACCAGCCCTGGTTTCTGTGAAGCCCAGGATTTCGTGACCCTCAAATCTATTTGAGTGCATGTCTATGTGTTCAGTTTCCACTCAACTGAAGTCAGCAGCCTTTGCAGGTCTGGCTCATGGAATTTTCCAGCTGGAAGGGGCGTTACAAGTCACGAGTGATCCGCTCAGAGGTGTGGCTTGCTTGTGGCTTTGACATTTCTGGAGTCCCCCGCCTTAGGATATAGCAACCCTAAGGGACAAACGTTCCCTGTGCCCTCTGAGGCCACGTGTGGGCGGGAGGGAGAGAGGCAGAACTGCGAGGACAGACCCCGGACATGCCCGCCCCCACACCGGGGGATCAAGACACTTACCTGGAGACGCGGGGACAGATGACGCAGGGTGCACGTGCGGGCGCTCCGGCCCATCAGCAGCGGCAACAACTAGACTCCTACAAAAGTCCCCTTATTTCTCCCCGGGCGTGAACCCTGCAGAAAAAGGGATGTTTCCTGCCAGATCGTCCCCCGAAGACCCGTTTGTCACAGGCTATTGTGTAAATCCGTGTTTGGCCCATTTACGACATGTGATTTATCCACATGATTGGCCTTAATGCGCCTTCTCCAAACTCTCAAAATGTGGCTGCTGTCTGGAGCCCAGAGAGGAGCCATGAACATGCCAGGACCAGGCTGGTGGGCTCTGAGCCGCCTCGTGCTGCAGGGAGAGTCGAGGGAGGGCCGGGGGTCACACCGCTCCAGACGGGTGGGTCCCCAGGGAGAAAACGTGTGACATCAGAGAAGGGCCAGCTCAGGTCCCCTCCCACCACTAGGCTTACTGGGGCCCTACTATGCTTGGGCCTGCGTGGGGCCTGGGGTGCGAGGTGAATGGAGAGGGCCCTGCCCCCAGGAGCCCGAGTCTGAGCAGGGAGGCAGGAAGGACAGGAGTGGGCAGGGCAGGAGAGGCGCAGGGAAGGCTCTGGGCAGGGTCATCAGTGCCCATTGTGGGGCAAGTCAGAAAGTTTTTCCAAGAAGCAATCGAATCTTCCAGTAGCAATGGAATCTTCCAGCTGAGGCCTCAATGAGATGTAATACCAAGCAGTTGGTTTTGCCTGGAGGTAGAGGGGAAGGGTCCCAGGGAGAAGGAGACACCTGATCTACTACACTTGGCAGATACTTAGAATCACACCAGGTGGGAGAGAGGAAGTGAATTCTGGACAGGTGCAAAGGCTGAGAGCAGTGCAGGTTTACAGCACGTTAGGGAAGTGTTTATTGTAGCCAGAAGTGGGGCTGCAATGACAGACCTCAAATCTGTGCTCAGGAGATGGGTTGCTATATCCTAGGGCGGGGGACTCCAGAAATGTCAAAGCCACAAGCAAGCCACACCTCTGAGCGGATCACTCGTGACTTGTAACGCCCCTTCCAGCTGGAAAATTCCATGAGCCAGACCTGCAAAGGCTGCTGACTTCAGTTGAGTGGAAACTGAACACATAGACATGCACTCAAATAGATTTGAGGGTCACGAAATCCTGGGCTTCACAGAAACCAGGGCTGGTGGGGGGAGAGCTGGACCTTGGTCACAAAGGACCCCCTCTTGCAGGGTCCTCCCCTGATGGACACAGCCAAGTGCAGAAATTTCCACCCTCCTCCAAACAGCGCCTCTCCCTTGGCTCTGCCCACTCACTGGAAGTGATAGCATTTCCGGGGGACCTCCCTCTGCTCCTGCCCTGAGCCCTCACCCAGCACCCTGGGGAGCAGCCAACAGAAAACCATCCCCAAAGAAACAGACCTGAACCAGGTCAGCCTTCCTTTCTAGTTTAGATCAACCATCCAGGCTTCCCTCTGTAAGCAGCAGAAGCTCATTTTTCTCCTGGGCTCACCAGATGGGTAGAACCCCGGGATTCTCCCAGCAGGTGACCGAGGGAAAAGTTTCCAGGATTTCAGGCCCTTTGATGGAGAAGGTCTGCCTAATAAATAATTGAATAGAACCCTGGCTTCCTGGGAACTGTCAAGAGCATTGAAGGTGCAGGGTTCTCCCAGCAAAGCGGAGCGCTCCGGCAGAGGTGAGGAAAGCCTCTACTTAAAGATGTGGCAGGAAAGGCAAGCCGGCTGGGGTGGGAAAAGCCTGGCCACGCCAGGGGAGGGCTGGTGCAGGGAGGGCGCCTGCTTCAGGTAAGGATGTAACCAGGCGGTGATTAGAAACATGGACTCCACACTCAGACAGACCTGGGTAGGAGACCCTTATCCATGGACAGAGACAAGGTCAGAAGTCCAGCTCATGCTTTCTTCCAAATGGCCAGACAGAGAGGCCATGGCCAAAGAGAACCACCACCCACCGCTGTTCTCAGCAGCCTAGAGGAAAACAGAGCCTTTCTCTGCCCTGCATCCATTCATAACACCCCAGAGAAGGGCTCTGATTGGCCTGACTTGAACCATGTCCCCTGCACCAATCACAGTAGCTGCCTGGATCACATGCTCATCCCTGCTGGGGAAGGTGGTCTTGATTGGCAATTAGACCGGAGACAGAGAGTGGGGGAGTGGGGGATGGGGAGCAGAAGGGAACAAGAAAGGAATAAAGGGCTGGTAGCAGAAGGATGGTGGGACAATGGGGTGGGGGGTGTTACCAGCAGCCCCTCCCAGCCACACCCCTCCTGGACTCCATACTCTGGCCCTCTGATTGTTTACAGGGTCCTGGGGCCATGCTCCCTCTCGCCTTACCTCCCTGCCTTGCCCATGAGCTCAGATCGCTCTGGATGACTTCGCAACCACGAAGGGAAAACACAGTCTCTTCTTTAAGTCTCAGGTGTCACCTGCGCTGCTAAACCTTCCATCCTGGCCCCTGACATACTACGTTCCCGTCTCACAGCACCCTGTAAAACAGTGATGATCGTGAGGATGATGGTGAGAATGACGATGATGATGATCATGTGATTCCTTCCATTTGTGTCTCCTCTGTTCACACCCCCACCCCTCCTTGAGAACAGAGATTTAATCTTAGGCTCCGCCATTTCCCTAGTGCCTTGAACACCACCTGGCACATGGTAGCCCTCAGTGGTTGTCTTTCAAATGAATCAGTTAATGAATGAATCGCGGTTATTGGCAGAACTGGTCTGGAAACGGCAGCTGCTCTCCATGTGCCGCGGGTCCAAGGGCCAAGGGGCCTGGGGAGATCCTCTGTCTCAGGTGAGGCTCCTCATAGGCATTGTGGAGAAGTCCCTTCCCCTCTCTGACCTCAGTTTCCTCATTTGTGGAATGGAAGGCTGGGCTCCCTGACCTGTAACTCTGGTTCTGGTCCTGTGAGTCATGGAGAGGACCGGCCTTGGGAAACACAGGGCCAACTTAGGGGTCTCCGGACAGCCAGCAGGGCCCTGGGAAACTGAGCTGGGGAGGGGGGTGGCGCGGACAAGAGAAGTTAACGAGGTTAACAAGTGTACAAAAGAGAAAATCTGCTGAATTTACAATTTTGCTAATATTAGAATGCTGTCAGATACTCCCAAAACTTCAAGACAGGAGTTCTGAGCCTTGAATTCACCCTTGCATTTTTATGCAGAAATTTACGCCTGACTCTGGAAGTATGATAGATAACATCTCACTAACACAAACTGGTCATGATTCTGGGCACATCTGCACTAGCTAGGGGGAAAATGTTTTACTAAACCAATTAATAATAAAAGCAGGACTGGAAGTGAGCGTATTTCCCCAACTAAAATTAGCAAATCATTTTCAAGCCTCTTACTCACAAATCCATGAGTCTGGAAAGGACCTCAAGACCCGCTAGCTCCTCTCTCCCATCCCACTCACAAGCCCTGTGCCCAGATGTGCTCTCAGAAACAGGGTGCTGATGCATAGGGGCACATGTACCCCAATGTTCATAGCGGTACTGTCAACAATAGCCAAATCATGGAAAGAGCCTAAATGTCCATCCCCTGGTGAATGGATCAAGAAGATGTGGTTTATATATACACAATGGAATACTACATCGCAGTGAGAAAGAATGAAATCTGGCCATTTGTAGCAACATGGATGGACCTAGAGGGAGTCATGCTAAGTGAAATAAGTCAGGCAGAGAAGGACAGATACCATATGTTGTCACTCATAGGTCTAACAGGAGATCATGGGAAGGTGAAGGGGGGGAAAAGAGTTGGGGAGAGGGAGTGAGGCAAATCATGAGAGACCTTTGAATGCTGAGCACAAACTGAGGGCTGAAGAGGGAGGGGGAAGGGGAAGAGGGTGATGGTCATGGAGGAGGGCACTTGTGGGGAAGAGCACTGGGTGTTATATGGAAACCAACTTGGTAATAAACTATATGAAAAAAATTACAGTACAAAAAAAAAAGGAACGGGGAACAATTATGAAGGAAGTCCTGTGTGCTAACGACAGGGCTAAGTACTTTGAATCCTCACCAGGCCACCCCTCCGGCCTCATTGCCTGCTCTTCCCGCCCTCCCTGTGCTCCAGCCACAGTAACCTTTTCTCAGCTCCTAAAATGGGCCCATCTCATGTTCCCCTCCAGCCCCCTGCCTGCAGCTCTTTGTCCCCCAGTCTCCACCTGGCTGGATCCTTCCCATTGTTTAGGCCTGAGTTTAAATATCCTCTCTTCCAGGAAGCCCTCCCGGATCATCCTATCAGCATTTCCCTCTTCCTGTATCACAGCGTCTGCCCAGCCTTAGCATAGTTTTACCTTCTTCGGAGCCTTGGGCTTGGCCTGAAATCAATTTACTTCCCCTCCAGAATGTAAACTCCTGCAAGGAGGAGCCCTTGTCTGTCTTTCTCAACATCGAATTCCCAGCAACCAGAGCACTGATGGGGGCACAGCTTGGACTCCATAACCATGTGCTTAACACATCAATGAACAAATGTTTACATTATTTCCAGTTCCCCAAGCCCTAACTTCGCCCATGGTGTTTTCCGATAAATGTCTGTAATGGGCAGGAAACAAGGTAGTCCCACGTGGCTCAGGGTGTATCGTGAGCCAGGAGTGGGGTTTATCTATACCTCATGGCCAAGTTTTCCCGAGTCATTTGAATACACGCAGAGGCCAGAGCCTCCCCCCCACAGGGTCATTGTGGTGGAGGGAGGAGTAGGTCCTGGCACTTGCTGCCGGACCACGCACTGGACCTCCCTCCTCACCTCACCTGATCTCATTTACAGAGACGTGAAGGCGCACCAAATGCTGAATGCACTGAGATTTCTCCATCCTGCAGTTTCTACAGAAAATTATGCCTCTCGCTTATCTTTTTTTCCCCTCCTCCTAAAGTGTCAAGTAAGCCTTTTCTAGAAGCACTGAATGGAAATAAAGGGGATTAGCGGATCATGTTATTCCATTTAAAGGGAACCTGGGGCGAACGGAAGTAAACAGGTCCATTAGGCAGTCTCACCCCTGCCCTCCGCCCGCCAGGCTCCTGCCATCCGGCTCCCCTCCTCGCTCCTCAGAGGCACCTGGGAGCTCCCACACCGGGACAAGCCTTGCATCCACCAAAGCCTTTGCCAACGCCTGCCTTCCAGAAGTCTGCTTCCTGCATTCACCTGGTCGGAGGCGAGTTGCCAGTGACAGGCTCTGATCTTCTGTAAAGGACAAGGGAGGAGAGCCCTGGAAAGAAGGCAGAAGCCCCCCAGGCCTCGACCTGGGGTGACTCTGCCGACACTCCTGTCCTTGAACCCACAGGTCACAAGGAACCTACACTAGGAAGTCTGCATCTGCTGTTTCTGGAATTCAACTCACCTGCGCGGAGTGACTTTGCAGCCGGACACCTTTTGAGAGGTGATTTGATTTGCAGTCCCAGCCTAGAGACAAAGCTGAGCGTGGGGACAGGGTGACAAAGGCAGTCTGGGCTGGGGGCCAAAGTAGGCCAAGGCAAGAGGGTGTGCAAAGCAGGAGGTGTGCAAGGAAGCAGGAAAGAGCTCCTTAGAGCCCAAGACGGAAGGATGGAGGGACATGGAAAAGGTAGGGGCGTGCTGTGAGGCTGCAGACTTTGACCAAGGGCAGATTTGAAATGCCAGACCTGGCATTCTGGAGACCAAAGCTGTGTTTCCGAGGCGTTTTCTCTGAAGCAGCTCAAGGATGGACCTTTCTAGATTTAGCAAATAGAAATAGAAGAGTGACTCTCCGTTACACTGAATGTCAAGCAATGAATAATTTTTTTAATGTTTATTTATTTTTGAAAAAGAGCATGAGCAGGGGAGGGGCAGAGAGAGAGGGAGAGAGAGAGAATCCCAAGCAGGCTCCATACTCAGCACAGAGCCCAACACAGGGCTTGAACCCATGAACCGTGAGGTCATGACCTGAGCCAAAGTTGGACGCTCAACCAAGCAAGCCACCCAGATACCCCATGAATAATATTTTAGTACAGGTATGACTCACACAAATTTAAGATATACCTATTCTTTGTGAAGTCACTGTTTATCTGGAATTCAAATGTAACTGGATGCCCTGTATTGTATCTGGCAGTCCTTCTTGGGGGCAGACCAGGGAGAGGGGACACCGGGCGTGGGCAAGCTCCTCCTCCGTCACTGCAGTTTGGAAGGCTCTGCTGCTGTCAGTTTTAGATTTAGGGGAATCCGTGTCAGTTTCCATTTGAAATAACTGTCTGGCTTTTAATAACAATACTAAAATGTATATAGCACCTCTGCATAATCTGTGTGTAAGATACTTTCCAGCAAGTGTCTACACAAGGGGTCCGCAAACTTTTGTTCTATAAAGGGTCAGAGAGTAAATATTCTAGGCTTTGTGGCTCGTACAGTCTCTAGCAGCTCCTCAGTTGTGCAGACACGGCATGAAAGCAGACTTAGGCAGCACAGAAACAAATGAGGGTCTCTGTGTTCTAACAAAACTTTGTTTAGAAATACAGACTGTAGGGCCAGATGTGGCCCATGGGCTGTAGTTTGCTGACTCCTGATCTATATGTCTGGGCACCCTCAGCATAGCTCTGTGCTCTGTGCACAGAGACAGATCCCCTTCAGGAGTTGATAATCTTTTTTTTTTTTTAACATTTATTCATTTTTGAGAGATATATACAGACTGTGAGTGGGGGAGGGGCAGGGGGAGAAGGAGACACAGAACCTGAAGTGGGCTCCAGGCTCTGAGCTGTCAGCACAGAGCCCAGTGCGGGGCTTGAACTCACCAACGCCCAAGATCATGACTTGAGCTGAAGCCAGATGCTTAACCGACTCAGCCACCCAGGCACCCCAGGAGCTGATAATCTAAATGAGGACATCAGCATCTCTCTTTCTTCCACCAGCTTGAAAGGTGGAACAGGCTGTCTCTCCCTCTTGGGGTTTCCGAGGCCCCATCTCCAAGATGAGGCAGTTGGACCCTCAGGATCTTCCCCAGGGTCAGATGTGATGACCCAGAAGCGGCAGGTGCTTTTCTTCCTGTTTCCGTTTCTAGAACTCCTCACAGCCTCAGCACTAAGTTGCAAAGACACCCTTTACGTAGTCTGTCCACCTCCACCCTAAGAACAGTGTTGTTGGATTTTTTTCTAGGGCCTACTGACCTTGGGGAACCCTCCACCTCTGCCCTCTTCTTAGCCACTCAGCTTGGGGGAGAACTCCAGGCCCAGAGCCCTGAATCAGCCTCCCACCAACTCCCCTCATGCAAATAAATAGGTGCCTTGCCAGGGGCCCTCACCCCAGGGAGCTTGCACATAATTGGAGAGATCTTTAACACCCTACTGATAGCTTTCTCCCTGTTGCTCTGTGACCTGGAGTATAAGGCAGAGAGTTACCTGGCTGGAGCTGTGAGGCCAAGATCAAAGCAGGGAAGAGGGGGAGGGAAACCGTGCAAGAGGGTGGGCTTTACAACAAAACTGTGATTGTTGCTCTCCCGGTAGCGTTTCTTCTGTGCCTCCGTGCAGACGGCTCTCCGCCTAACAGCAGATTTGTATTTCAGGAGGACACTTTAGTCAAATGATCAATGATGCTGCTGGAACCACTCTGCCAGTCCACGGGGGCAGGGGGCCTGGTGAGAAGCCTGTAAAAATCCAGCTACAATTAGACAGCTGCCCACAGAGGCTGGGTTCGCAATCACAGCGCATTGATTTCCAAAGGGATGCTCAAACCGAGGGGGTTTCACTGGTCTCCATGTTCTCTTTGTGGAGAGGGGCCTTCTGTAATGAAGTGGTTCCCTCTCTGGGGAAATGGAGCTTTTTCAAAGCAGGCTGGGAATTTGGCAGATCAAAGGGGAGGGAGGAGGTGGTGAGGATGTCAGGGTCTGTTCACGCCTCTTTAACTGTTGGTTATCAAGCTCTGAGGCTCACAAGGGAAAGCGAAGGGCCACATGCAGTAATCTTGGGCATCAACTTCTCTGGACTCCATTTTCCTCATCTGTAAAATGGGTACCTCATCTATTGGTACCATCCAATGGTACCTCATCAGGGGGTCATTCTGAGGATTTAATGACTGAATTCATGCAAAATGTTTGGCAGGAGGTCTGCACAAAAGGACCACTCACTATCTGAGGGCTTTGCTGATGTCTTTTACTAAACACCCTCAACATCACTCACCGCACCTTGTATTTCCCTTACCTAACTTCGTAGCCACCTTAGCACCCGAGGAAGCATTTGAACACATTCAAAATCAGCTGTGCAATGGCAGACCTGGGTTTCGAGCCCAAGTCTGTCTGATGCCAGAGTCCACGTGTCTGGACTCAGCCCACCCCTGGGAGCCTCCCCTCATCTTCCTTCTCCTCCACTTCCTCCCACACCTGCACACCCAGGCCAACTGCTCACAGCTTCTCCATCCCCTGGGCCTTCCCACCTCCTTGGGGCACCCACTGGCCCTTCCCTTCCTCTGACTTCTGGGAGTACATCCACCTGTTAGGTCAGGACCCGGCCCCTCCCCCAGCCCTCCCCAGTTCTGGGGCTCACGCCCGCCTACAGCACTGACTCTCCCTGCCTCCACGTCTCACCCTGGCCTCCCTAGGGCTTTGCTGATCCCTTTGAGGGCACCACGGTCCTGGGAGAAGAGGAGTGGGCTTCAAGCCAGACGAATCTAGTTTCCTGTCCCAGCCCAGTGACTTCCAAGCTCTGTGATCATTATCAGTTCATTTAGTTGCTGTCACTCAGTCTCTTGACATAGATTTATCCTCAAGCCCACTGGGATGGAATAGGAGGAAAATCAACACAGTGACCTTGCTGGAACCTTAATCCCCCTGGGTGCAGGCAGGATGGGAGGGGGTGGGAAGAAGGAGATGATGGCAGAGTCATTACCGTTCTCACCCCTTCAGTGCCTGGGGTAAGCATACATCTTGCCAAACATTTCCACCTCTCCCCCTTACAAGCCCATGGCGGGACTGAACTTTCTGTCCTCTGTGGCTCAGTGGGACCAGGTGACCAGTTCCAGTCAATGAGTTGTGTGAGCAGAAGTAATGTGTGTCACTTACTTGCTGAACATATAATATCAGGTGCAGAACCTCCTCAGAGCTGTCTTCACTTCTGGTATAGTAGCTACTTTGTCACCCTGGGTCTGTGGATGACCCTGATGGGCAGAGCCACCCCCACCCAACCCACACCAGACATGTAGGACTAATAAGCAATAAATATATTTGGGGAGGGGGATGTTTAAGGCACTGTGGTTTGGGGCTGTTTGTTACAGAGCAGCTCCTTGCCTAAGCTGACTGATACAGTGCTCAGCATGGACACGGCCTCAAACCAGGTGCCTTCCATGATTGGCTATTGAATTAAGCACAGTGCACGAGCTGGTCCACTGATGCTGCTCCAACAGGGCCAGGGACGGGGTGGCAGGGACTACAGGACTTGGTCTAGCCATCGAGGAGAAGGGACGTGAGCAAACAAGTCCCCGGTCCACTCTGCAGACCATCAGAGTCCTGGTGAAAACAGCTCTAAGTGACCGAGGCACACGGGCTTGGCAAGTCGAACCATAGAGGCTGTGAACACCCAGGCAGGAACAGTCACACAGGCTTCACCCATCACAGGGACTCAGGGGTCTGGAATAGGTTATCTTGACCTGGCAGTGCCTAGCTGTGTGACTTTAGACATGCCCCTTGGCGTCTCTGAGCTTCACTGTCCTCAGCTGGAAAACGGAGATGACTAAACCCATTCTAGGGGTTCTTAGGAGGATTCAGGGAGGGGGCGCATAGGGGCCTTTTAGAGGGAAGGACTCAATGAGCGCAAGTCAGATGCCTCTGGGAGGCCCTGGGCTCAGAGAGGCCAGAACTCAGCGACAGTCTAACTTTTTAAAGTTATTTTGTTCTCTTATTTACACATCGCAACAGTTTAACGTGAAAAAAAAAGTGCAGAGAATAACATGACCCAGAGAGGCACCTGTTCAAGCACAGATATAGGAGCACAGACCAGTCAGGGTTCCAGGTCCCGCTCTGCCCCTGTCTTCCCACGTCACTCTGGGCAAACCCCTCTGCCCCTCACTCACCTCTGAAATGGGGCTGACGTCAGAGCCTTGATCGCGGGTGTGTCTGAAGGTGACAAAAGGTGTCTGCAAGGTGTCTGCAGTGAGTCTGGCTCTCATCAGGAGCACACAGACACAGCTTTGTAAAACCGCAGACAGGCGTTTGAGCCCATTAGACAGTGAATTGAACCCAGTTTGATTGATGAGCTAGAGCGCACCTTGAAGGGCAGGAGAAGGGTGGGGAAGGGTGTCCTGCGGGGAACTTGGAGATCCAGCGGGTGGGAGCCAAGGCCATCGGCAACTGGCTGTGTGTCTGGTGGTCACTGGAGGGGGCGGGGGGCGGGGGGAGACACGCGAACATGTTCTAGGGGCTCTGGGGAAAGAGCTAGCACACCGGGCGGGGCGGGGGGGCAGTGTGGATGGGGCCAGGATACAGCCTACCACAGAGAGGAACTTTCTGAAGTCCTCCGTAGCTTCTCTGCCCCCGCCCCCCTCCTGGAGGATCTGGCTGTGCCTCCTCTCTCTCGGAGCCAGCCCTTTGCCCTCCTGCCACAGGGAACCCCCTGCACTCCCCTCCCCTGCCTGCTCCCCTGCTGTTCACCCCCGGAGCCCCTTTCTTCTTGCCTCAGGGTTAGCTCTCACTCCTTCTCCAAGACCCTGCTCAGAGCCCCCCCCCCACCTCCAAGCCCACCTCCCAGTCACTGGGAGAGCTCCATAAGTGTTTGCTATTTTTTTGTCAATTTTTAATGTGTATTTATTTTGAGAGAGAGACAGAGACAGAGAGACACAGAGCATGAGCGTGGGAAGGGCAGAGAGAGAGGGAGACACAGAATCAGAAGCAGGGTCCAGGCTCTGAGCTGTCAGCACAGAGCCCGATGCGGAGCTCAAACTCACGAACCGGGAGATCTTGACCTGAGCTGAAGTCGGCCACTCAACCGACCGAGCCACCCAGGCACCCCTGCTGCATGTTTTTAATTAATTTTTTTTATTTGATTGTAGTCGATGTAAGGATGCAGGTTCGATTCCGGTTGCTCCTCTGACCTTGAAGGTCAGCTAGCATCATTAACATTTCTGAGGGCGGGCCTAAAGATGGAGGTTAAGACTAGTCACGCCCTACATGAGGGTCCCGGGTCCACTCTGTAATTGGTTAAAGTTACTGTCAATGATGTGATGCTATAATGATTGGACCCCTGTACCTGTGTCCCCATTTCCTGTAACTCCCCCTTCCCAAACTCATAAAAGGCCCTGCCCCGCCCTGTTCCGGGCTCGCTCCACGTGTACCCACTGCAGCGGTGGGGTCTGCGAGCCCGTGCTTATAAGCCCGTAGTAATAAAGCCCTTTGCTTTTGCATGCGTGCTTCGGCCTCCCTGGAGGTCTCTGGATTTGGGGGGCGATATTAAAATCTGGGCATAACAGTCGACACATAATGTAACGTTAGTTTCAGGTACACAAGTTAGCGATCGGACAAGAAACGTGATGCCGCGCTCACGGCAAGTATGCCTACACCATCTGCCCCCACCCGTCACTAGTACAGTGTCACTGACCGGGTCCCTCCTGCTGTGTCGTTCAGCCCCATGGCTTACTCCTTCCCTAACTGGAGGTCTGCATGGCTCTCCCCTTCACCCATCCCCCATCCCCTCCTCTCCCACCAACAGTCTGTCCTCCGGCTGCTACTATCTGTGATGGGTCACTCCCGGGCTCACAGTGAGGCTCACACTCCCTGGCTGTGCGCCCTTGGATAGTAACTCACCCCTCTGACACCCCGTGTCCCAGGGCTACGGAGGGAGGAGTGATATGCGAAGCATCTCATCCAAGACTGGTTCCAAGTGTGGAGCTCTAGAACCTGCCAGCTGCTCCCTGCCCTCCCCCCCACCCCCGCCTCCACCACCAGGGCCTGAGGGGCTGGGCAAGCAGGGGGTGAGGCCTTCATTTGCAAGAGAGATGGTTGGTTGTTCCAGAAAGGGCGCAGGGGAAGGTAAAATAAATCACAGGCCTCCCACCTAACTGTGTAAGCAGTATTGATTGGAGGCGGGAGGCCAGTGTTGCAGGTGTATTGATTGATTGAGCCAGGCCAGTGTTTCAGGGTGCTGTGCATTGCATGCACAACAATTCTGTCCCTGCCCTCTCTCCCCCAGCCCCGACCCCCAGCACATCGATTACGGGATTCAAGAGATTACGGGATTCAAGACGCCCATAAGGCCTCGATGGGCGTGGTCTCAGCCGCTGGCTGGGACGGGGGATGGGGGATGTCCAGGAGTCTCAGGGGTGCCTGAAGCAAAGACAGTGCTCAGCCTGATGCACCCCCATTTCCAAGAGGGATGGAGGCACTGGGATCAGCATTGCAGGCAGAGGAGAAAGAAAGCAAAGGAAGTGGACAGAAGTCCCCACCCACATGGAGCTTCTAATCTGTGCAGTAAGTGACTTTGCGCTCCGGAAGATGTATTCTTTGAGGTCACGGGACGGATCTGCTTCCCTGGGACACAGCTCTAGGCTTGGCACAGTAGGCGCCTACCAGTTTCAACAAGTCTCCTGGGTCCCATTTGCCTGGAATGTCACACTCCTGGAACATTCGGATGATAAGTATCAGAGGTGACACAGGAGCTTCTGAGGCTCAGGGAGAGGAAGCGACTTTCCCAAAGCTGCACAGCAAGGTACCGGCCCATCCAGGACTGAACCAGGGAGCACTCGCTGCCGCCCAGCGCGGGGCCGGGGGTTCTCACCCACCGGCACGTCCGAGGCTGCGGAACAGCAATTTTATTAGAGCGTAAAAACCATTTATTTTCCCCTAAAAATAACTGAAAAATAAATGACCGAAGAAGATACCCAGATGTTTATAAATGCGCTAAAACCGCTTTATCAGCACATCAAGGGCAGAGGCGTAAACAGGAGAAGTCTCCACCCGCAGGGCAGCGGTGGGCCCATCCTGCATGTGTCACAGGGCAGGCTCCATAGCCCCCCCCCCCCCCCCCCCCCCCCCCCCCCCCCCCCCCCCCCCCCCCCCTAAACAGGTCGGAAGCAGGAGCCAGACCCCTGGGAAGTAACAGCCTTCACTGTTCCAACCGCTCGCAAACAAAGGATTGAAGACGGAATCCACATTGTCTTGTAAATGTACCAAACACCACGTCTTTCACAGAAAATCACAAACAACTTTTACTCCCAGGGGAAAATCACTTGGCTGCTTCTCGAGTAGAATTGGACAGGTTCTGACCTGACCTACAAAGAGAGGATGTGGCCGAGAACAAGGAGAAAAAGCATATAATTTATTGCAATTCGACTGCGTCCGACCCAGGTTGGCACTTTTAAGTCCTTGTCTAGATCTGCCCACTAACCACGTGGAGCAGGTGTTACTCTTCCCAAAGCCTAGCCCTGTGCCCACTCCACACATACCTGCTGGAATCAGCCCCCTTCCGTTTAGCTGGACCTGTTGGATTCACTAGATGGCAGAACAGGGCCACTCTGCCAGGTGGCATCAATCAGCCAGCGGGGACAGTGTCTGAGCACCACCTACCCGTTTGCCTGGCTCCGCACCCCAGCATCTCCCACAGGAGGGAGGGAGGAGCGACTCGCCAGCCTCCTCCAGCAGGGGGCAGGCGTGTCCTAGGCTCATGAGGTATCGGAAGAGAGGGCCCTGAGGGGCGCCGGAGTGGCTCAGTCAGTTAAGCATCTGGCTTCAGCTCAGGTCATGATCTTACTTACAGCTGGTGAGTTTGAGCCCCGCGTCAGGCTCTGTGCTGACAGCTTGGATCCTGCTTCCGATTCTGTGTCTCCCTCCCTTTCTGCTCCTCCCCTGCTCATGCTCTGTCTCTCAAAAATAAAATAAACACTAAAGAAATTTTTTAATGACAAAAAAAAAAAAAGAGAGCGCAGTGAGCCTCTCACAGGGACCCCAGACCCCTCTTCCCCACCATGTAGGAGATGATGGTGAGGCTCCATGGACAGGTAACCAGCTTTGAGTCTGCAGACGTGAGTTCACGGATGACCTGACCGCCCTCACCCCCGCACCCCTATCTGGGTAAGGGTGTCCGCTTTGGCCCAACGATAAACTCCACCTAGAATGGTTCCAGAGCCTCCCGTGTGAACACGGGGGGCAGGGATGGACTTTGTCCTCTGGACGCCTCAGGACCCTCAGCCCAGAGTCACCAGGGCGAGACCCAGGCACCCAGGCTCTGCTCCACATGGCATCTCCAGCATCACAAATGACATGGACGGGTCCAGACTCACGAACTTCCCCCTGCAAACCTGCCCCCTTCTGGGTGAACCGGGCCTTGGGGGCCATCTACACCAGCAAGGCCTGCCTGCCTTCAGTCCTCAGACGCCGATGTTCAGCGGCCCCCGCACGCCTACTAAAGGCCCTACAAAAGTCAGAAGAGATGCATAACCTGAGACCTCTTAGCTGATCGCTTGGTGCCTGAGTCTAGATGCTTCTAAAGACCCTACCGTAAGCGAGAGACACATCCGCTGCGCTGTCCCCAGCTCCTCCCAATCCAGCCCCGTTGGCTCTTCAGTGAGGAGCCCTGGGAGCATCCACACAGGCCTCAGGCTGGGCCCCAACCGCCTGGTGATGAACCCTCAGCCCTCCCGTCCTCCGCACACGAGGCAGCCGCAGTCTTCCGTCTTCCGCGCTCGCAGCGGCCACATATCAGAGCCTCTCGCACCCCTTCGGGCTCCTTTCTACAGTGAACGATGTGGAGAAGTGGGGGGAGAGCAAAAGGTGTGGGCCAGGGCCTGCAGGGAGAGCCCAGGGCGGAGGCTGACGGAGCCCGGCCGAGGCCTGGGCCAGAGGTCCATGGTGGGTGCACATGGCTCAGAGGTGGCATTCCTGGGCAGTGTGTAGGGGTGGGTGGGGAGGCTGGGCGCAGGAACTGGAAGGCCCGGGTTTGAGTCCAGCTCGGCCATCTCCAGACGGGCAGCCTGGGCGAGTCTCACCACTTCTCTGAGCCTCAGTTTCCACACCTGGGCTGGTGTGGGAGGGGCTGCAGGAGGCAGGGCAGGAGCTGGGCTTTCAGGGCCTGGAACAGCAGGGTCTTGGAGGTTCTCTGAGCAGCCGGAGGACAGGAGGTCCCTGCCTTTCGGACAAACCACTCAGGCCCTGTGGGCTCTGAGGACTAAAGGGTGAAAGGCTGCTGGAAGCTTAGACCCCCGACAGCTCAGCGCCCACCCGAGAAACAGCAGCAAATGTCAGGGGGCGGAGACAGTGGAGCCAGACAGGCCAGCGACTCCAATGTCCAGATGTCACCCGCCTCCCACCCATCAGAGCAGAAGCGGCTCCCAGTGCAGTTGTGGAAGCCAGACCTGGCACATCACAGCCACCTCCCTGCTGGGCCCTTTCCACCCCCTTTCACAGAAGGAGAAATTGAGGCTCAGAGGAACCATAGAATGGGAAGGACTGCCCTCCAGGCCCACACCCATTTCACAGAGAGAAAACTGAGGTGCAGAGATGGGCCATGGCTTGCAGAAGAGAACTGTCCTAATACAACACTAAATGGAGTATCTCAGGCAAAGCCTGTGGCACGGCCGAGCATGCACCTGAGTTTCCCCTCTGCTTCCCCGGCCCCTCCAGGGCCACCGGTAGGAGCTTTTCTGGGGAGCGTCCTGGGCACCATCAAGACATAACTGAAATGTGGACAGATGATACCAGCAGTCTGTCCTCCTCGTTCTGTGTGTCCCCAGCCCTCTGGAGCCCACAGTCTGCCCCCTACTGTGACGGGAGCCTCTGGTGAATTCCCAGTCCGGTCATCCTCCACTGGCTCCTGACATCTCTGAGGGCAGAAGCCGGGCTGGGTCCCCACCGCTCCCAGAAGCCAGATCCCAGGTACCAGGAGAGTGTCACTTTTGGCCGGGGGGAGTGGGGGCTACTGGGAGCAAAGAGGGCTTTCTGCTCCCAGGCCACCCAGGGAACTAGAATTCCCACTGTCACTGGGGAACCTGGAGAAGGGAACAGGGGTGGTGAGGGGCCTTGGAGCCAGGGCACATAGGGCCAGGTTGGAGAGGCCACGGGGGGCAGGGGTGCTCGGGAAGGGTTGCTGGGCGCTGCCACACACGTCCAGAGACAGGCCAGGGCCGCGAGGGGGCCCCAGAGAAGGTCCAGCATCAAGATTCCCTGGAGCCTCGCGGCATCGCGCTGCCCATACTCAGCTCAGCCGACCCCACGTCTGCTCCCCCAAGAATGCACAGACACCACATCCTTTTGTCACGGCGCCTGGAGGGAGGGACCCGGGGAAATTCTCCCTCTGCTGCTGCTGCTTCCCAGGTGCTGGACCGGTGACAGACGTTGTCCGGTGAGTTGCAGGCCTGTGAGGATGCCTGCTGTCCCCTCCTGTGTGGCTAGGGTGTGTCACTAGACACACACACGGCTCCTCTGTGCCCGTCCTCCTTAGAAGCTGCCCCATGTGCCCGGGGCCCCATTTCACCTATTTCAGGGGCAGACCCCCAAGATGGCCTCTTCTAGAAGGTTCCTAACTGCACTCTCATCAGGGGAGGCTAGATGCTGCCCCTCCAAGAGGCAGACTGGACCCGGGTCTAAGGGCAGAAGCCTGGCAGCACCTGGCCCACCTTCCTCCCCCCATTCTTCAAAGGGGAAACTGAGGCTCAAAAAGGAGAAGTGGTCTCTCAAGGTCCCACTGCAGTCTGGGGACAAGATGTCTCTTCTTCTCTCCCTCTCACTCCTCTAGCTCCTTCCCTCTCCCCACTTTTTCTTCTTGCTGTCTCGTATCTGGGTCTTGCCCCACGTCACAGGGGGACCCTATTGTGTTGTGATCACAGGGCCTTGGGAGCAAGGCAGACCCGGTTCAAACCCCAGCCCCACCAGGTTGGAGTCTCTGAGCTCTTAGAGACTCAGTCCGTCCTGGGGAAACGGGGCTAATCCAAAAGAGACAGAAAGACAGAAATACCACTTGGGATAAAACCAGAATCAGGCCTCCTGACCCCTCTCCTCAGCTGCCGTGATGACGAAGGACCTACCGTGTCCTGGATCTTTCCTGGGTTGTGTTTAAAAGGCAATTGAAGGAGCATCTGGGTGGCTCAGTAGGTTAAGCGGCCAGCTACAGCTCAGGTCATGATCTCGCGGTTCGTGGGTTCGAGCTCTGCGTCAGGCTCTATGCTGACAGCTCAGAGCCTGGAGCCTGCTTCAGATTCTGTATCTCCCTCTCTCTCTGACCCTCCCCTGCTCACGCAATCTCTTTCTCTCTCTCTCAAAAATAAATAAAATGTTAAATAAATAAATAAAGGCAATTGAAGGAGACTGAGGGCATTTTGCCTACTTGAATACCTAAAAAGGGGACAGTATGGGCTCAGTATGGGAGTTATTTTTCAACTCCACCTGGGGTAACAGTCCCCTCCCCGCGCCGTTTGCCTCCCTGAGCTCTGCTCATTCTGGAGCAGCCAGATGCTACCCAGATGCACCCCCCTCATACCAGTGGCCCCTGACAGCTGTCCTGGGACACAGGGGACAGGCAGGTCTGGAATGGCCTGTGGGTTCCCCTGCTCTTCCCCATCAGGAGGGTCTGTCCACACTAGCAGCTTGGAAAGAGGCAGGAAGCAGGACCCGTGGGCCGTGCTGTGTGGCTGTTTTTACTGGGAACGAGCCCCTGTCCGGTGCCGGGCAGCTCAGGGTCCTCCGCCGGCCACCGCAAAGCCCGGCCTAGGGACAGCCTGCCCTGCGCTGTTGCCACTTCCTGGCGGAGCTGTAGGATGGAGCGTGACGGGGGCGAATGGTCTCAGATGGCTAAGGAGGGCCTCTTGGAGGACATGCATTGGAGCTGAGACAGTCCTAGAATCTGAAGGCTGATCCTCCGGCCCCAGGTCACCCCTGGAACCCTCCCGAAGCGGGGGGTGACTTGCCCAACAGACAGAAACACAGCAGGGCAAACAGCCCCCGCCTCAGAGCCAAGGGACCATCAGGAGAAGGGGAGACCGAGTGTAAGCAGACAACCTGGGTCCCACCCGGGGGCGGAAGCTGCCGGCCTCCCGCCGACCGTCCAGGCCACAGCCGATGCGGCCAGACTTCTTGATTTTTCAGCAGAAAAGGAAATCAAATTTTTATGTGTGACATTCCAATTTTTAGACCTTTTTTCAGAAGACATTTTGAGGGGGAAACAAAGCCCAGTCTCCAACCGGATACATCCTCCCGGCCCCTCTTTCACAACCCCTGATCTGGTCCAATACCCACAGTTTACACGGGGGAATGGGGCTTTTCGGTCTCGGTCTCTGTCTCTCCCCGCCTTGGCATCTCACTTCCATCCCCCGCATGGCTCTCCCCCGCCTCCCCCTCACTCCCTCCCTCCTCCCCCCTTCTATGCCGGGTTTATTTTCAGAACCTCGGAATCCTTCCCAAGCCTCTGACATTTACTCTTTGGAATCAGAAAATTTTCTATTTTTCTTTCCCAGAGCGAGGCTGGTGGAAAAGGTTTCCCCAGGGATCTTACCTGCCCTTCTGGAGGTGAAGGGCTGGGGGCAGAGCTGGCTTATGTCAGCCCAGCATGGACTGTGCCAGCCAGCAATTATTAGGCACCCACAGTGCCCCAGGCCCTTCCCATGAGCCACCACACTCTGCACCTAAGAACCCTGTCTGGTTGGCGTTACCATTTGCGCATATCCGGTGAATGGGGCAGGGGGTAACATGTCTAAGGTCAGCCGGCAGGTGAGAGGTAGAGCAGGCATGGAACCACACCTCTCGGGCGCCAAAGTCCAGTTCCTTCCTCTGTGCTCTGCCTTCTAGGTCCACGGGTGCTGCGGCCCTGAACGATGTGCAGCATTTGGACCAAAGAAGAATTTGGAAGGGAGCCATTCCAGAGAGGTAACTTCAAAAACAAAGGTACAAAGTTAGGAACAGTAGCAGAGGCTGCGGGGGGCGGGGGGGAGGTGGGTCAAGTCCGGGAACAG
>PISW01005311.1:0-86714 GCA_004023785.1 Mungos mungo | reverse complement strand
GGCTGCTTCCAGAAGGAAAACATCCTGTTCAGACAGAAAGAGGGTGGGGGAGCGTGGAGGAGAAGGAGGAGGAGAGGGAGAGAGAGAGAGAGAGGAAGAGACGGATCAGATCACAACAGTGCTCTGTGCTGAGGGCTTTCTGCGCACAGGGCACTGCTCTGAGCATTTTCCGCTCATCTCTCCTCATTACAACTGCATGAAGTACGTATTATTGTTACGGCCTCTTTACCGATGAAGGAATGGAGGCTCGGAGAGGGCAAGGAGCTCATTCAGAGTCGCGGCCAATCCAGGTGTTTGTAGCCGGCTTCAGAGTTGAGGTCTTCACCGCTGCTTAGCGCAGCCCCCCTCCCCCCTGCGGGACCACAGGACAGGATGCAGACGCCTCCCAGCAACCTCCACCAGCCCCTCCACCTCAGCGCCCTCCCTGTGGTACTCGGCTGGGGCCGCCCTGACAGCCTACAGCAAACTGCGTGACTGGAAACAACAGAAACTTCCTTGTCTCCTTGTTCTGTCCCTATCAAGTCCTGCACCAAGGTCCCGCTGCGGTCCCCGGAGAAGGGTCCACTCCAGGTGTCTGTAGCTTCTGGTAGCTCTACACATTCCCTGGCTGACCGATGGCTGTCATCTTCACACTGTCTTCTCTCTGTGTCCGTCTCTGTGTCCAAATTTCCCCTTTATGTGAGGACACCAGCCGTATGAAGATTAGGGCCCACCCCACCCCAAGGATCTCCTTTTAACCTGATTACACCTCTGGGAAGACTGTATGTCCGAGAAAGGTTACGATGTGAGAGTGGGGGTCAGGACCGGATCACATCACTTTAGAGGGACACCGTTCGGCTCATGACAATCATCGGCTCCGCATCGGAGTAACACGTCGGCATTCTCCCCATCCTCACCGACCACATCGGGGCCTGGAGAAGGGGAGATGAGGTGGTTAAGGGCCTAGATCTTGAGCCAGAAAAATGCATTCCAGTCCCTCTTCAGTGGGGGAGCCACCATGAGGAGGAGACAGCACCGAGGGTGGGGGGCGGGGGAGGGAGGAGGCTCAGAGGGAGGGCGGTGCTCAGAACATGGCATTTCCAGCTGGTCTTGAATGTTGCAGATTTTGAAATGCGATGCACAAAAAGAGAAGACGCTCGATTGAAATGGAGATGTGTTATGGTGGGCATAAAGGAAAGGAGCTGGAAACTGCATTTCCTTTCAAGCCATGTTTATGTCACTCCTAAAAGCAAGTCCCCTAATGAAAGCAGCCCCGATGCTCACTGGGACGGTGGAGAGGAGGGAGCACCGGGCTCCCGGGTGGAAAGATGCCAGAATGATTGGGCCGGTCACTGTGAGTCCCAGCCACTCGGGGGCACCGCCTGGGGAAGAGGGGCTCACGGTGATCACAGGGAGCCTGGAAAGAGCCAGGAGCCCCACCGACACTGACTTGCCAGAGTGGCCCTGGGGACGTCACTCAAGGACTCTGAGCCTCCTTCCTCACCTGCCTCCAGCAGCCACACTCATGCCCAGCCTCCCTGCCCCGGGCAGAAAGTCAAGGGCCATGGGGCAGCCACTTACCAGTACAGAGAAAGAAGGGGTACTGGGATTTAGTGACGTGATGAGCACCTGGTGTTGTCAGCTCCAGGCGCCCCGCACCCCTGCGGGAGGCCCCAGGACCCAAGGCTCTCCTCCGACATTGCTACCAGCAGGCTGCCTTTCTCCAGGACTCAGGACCCTAGGATGAGGGCGGTCCCTTCCCGCTCTCAGGAGCTGGTGATCCCTACACAGGACAAAGGGCACGTCTGTGGGGTTGTTCAGTGGAGAAGTGGGGGAGGGGGAGGGCGGGAGACTCATGGGTCAGCAGGGATCACCCTGTCATTTCTCCACGTGGAGGTCACCCATCTGTCCCTCACAGCAAACTCACACTACCCCCATTCTGCAGATGAGGAAACAGGCTGGGGAGGGCAAGGGGTGTGCCCAAGTCACACCACAGGACAGCGAGGAGCCAAGGCTTCAAACTCAGACCTCTTGGCTCCAAAGCTGGTACCTGGTCCCCCCTCACAATGAAGGTCCTTATAAGGGGGCATCTCCCCTCCAACCCGTGTGTTCCTTTAGGACAGCAGCTCCCCCTCACTCACCTCTGTGCCCCTGTTGTGCTGGTTCCCAGGTGTCAGACCTATGACCTCCTGCACCAGCCTCCCTGGGAAGCTCTTTAAAGATTCAAACTCCCGGGCCCCTCCCACAGCTGCTGCATCGGCGTCTCTGGGGTGGGGGCCCTACCTGCAGTTTTAAAACCCTCCCCAGAGGAGGCAGGTCCAAGCACCAGAGCCCTCAAACCCTAAAGGCCACTCTCTCTGACTAGGTCCTTGGGCTGGAGGGGCAGGCAGGGTTCTGAGTGCTTTATGTACAGTAACTCAGGCGGCCCTCACCCTGGAGGTCTACCGTTATGTCCCTATTTTACAGAGAAGGCAGCTGAGGCGAGGGCCGGTTGAGCAAGGTGCCTCAGACACAAGCCAGCGCCACTGCCTCTAACTCCGACACTAACGCGGACACTGACCTGCTTCCCAGAGCGAGGGGAACAACCATGACCGACACTCACTCAGCCTCTCATGGACACAAGCGTTGCCGCAAGCGCCTGCAGCCCCGTCTTACCGAATCTCCTGGATCTCAGAGGCGGTACGATTACTAACCCCGTCTACTTTCAGAGGGGCTAAGGCCTCCGCCCTGGCCCCCTCAGCTGGTGCTTCTCAGAGCAAAGCTCTGAACCCAGGTTCTTCCCATCCAATCACAGCCCCACCAGCCTCTGCTCCTCTCAAGCGACAGACCTCAGTGAATCTTTGTAGATAAAGAAGTGACATCTCCTGAGTGTTTACAAAGCACTCGGCACATAGAGGCTAACTCGGCACCTGGCACACCGTGGGCACTCACACACATCGCTGATGCACTCACGTACACATGTGAGCCCATTGAAGGCTCTGGATTCTACAGAAATGGAGGCTGAGACTCAGAGGTTAAGGGATTAACAGAGGCAGAGCGCTTTACAAGACACTGTCTGGCGGAGACCAGCCTCTCCCAGACTCCCAGCCTGTGGAGTGGCAGCAAGGCCTGTATAGACAGAGAACTGACCCCAAGACTCAGAGCGTCAATGACCAGCAATGGCCCCCTGGCTGAGCCAAGGCCTGAGGTCAGGAGTCATGACCCCCAGGAGGGGAAGGAGTCCAGGTGTGCCCAGAAAACCTATTTTAATGCCTCCTCTCTGCTCCCATGCTGCACCTTCACTGTTTGCCTCAATCACAAATTCATTACCCAGAATGCCCCCAGCAGGGCTGGTGGCCCCTTCCACTGGGGCCCAAGTCCCACCCACAGCATGTCCCTCTGAGCCTCATGTGGCCATGCCTCCCACAACTCTCGAAGGGGCACTGGCCACGGCCTTGGGCCAGGTGGCTCACCTGATCAGTTGTCCCTTCTCCAGAGCTGAACCCTGCCCCCTGGAAGTTCCTCTTGAATGCCCCTGCTCGACATCAGGCAGCAGCACAGGACCAATGGAATCGCCCACCCAACGGTCTTCAGACGTGACCCACATCAGGAGCACCAGCAATGACAAGAGGTGGCATTTACCGAGTGCTCACGGCCGACCACGCACCCTACAGAAAGACCCACTCGGGTCACCTCATTGAGCCTCATAACCGCCTGGGAGGCGAGGCTGTTATTACCCAATTATGCAGATAAGGCAGCTGAGGCTTCTAGAGGCAGAGGCTGTGCCCCAGATCAGGCAGCACGAGTGCTCGATACACAGTAGCCGGTGGCACCCTCTTCTCCCTGCCCCTGCCTCAGATCCAAGCTGACAGCTCGCTGGGGTCCCTTTCTGAATGCTCCTAAAATCCCGGGACGGCCCTTGGGGCTGGAGAATCAACCAAGCCCAGTCCTCACGCTGTCTGGATTCTCATCACGTTCCGTGATGAATGTCATTCTTATGCAAGCCATTTTGAGTGTGGTTTCATTGACTTGGAGTCTGAGCATCATTATAGATACAAGGATCGGGATAATGTGCCGGAAATGTAGCACGATCATTGAGAGATTCATCAGTGAAGGAGGCCGGGAGCCAGGAGAGAGGAGAAGCGCCCGTGTGATTGGGGGCACCCGGCCCTCTGCTGGCCCCGTTCCCGTCACCGTCTCCGTCCCCTCATGCAGCTCCCCAAACACGTGCGTTTTGCATGCCCCACACACCCCCGCACAGGCGAGGAAACAGATGCTTAGAGCGGTGAAGTCAGTGGACTGAGGTGCCCCGGGGAGTGGGGCGTAGAGCCCAGCAGTGCCCCCAAGTTGTCCGGCGCCCAAGTCTGCGAGGGTTTCCCCACACCAGGAATATCACTGAACATCAAACCTAGTTTGGTCGTGTGGGTTACAGAACAACAATGTCAGCTGAATTCACTCATCAAATCCTTTTTCCTCCCCCGAAGGAAAGCAAGACAGAAGTGAAAGCTGAGGCAGGTGCTTCTGGATGGGGGTCCCAAGAGGTGGAGGGAGGACTGAAGGCTGTGGGACAGGTGAGTGGGCTGTGCGCCCCTCGCCAGCCGCAAGCTCCCCCTTCCCCGACTTGGGAGAGGACAGAGCACAGGGGAGGGAGACAGTGTGTGCCCGCCCCCGGGAGAGCCCACCCCCACCTTCCTGGAGCAGGGGTGAGTGGCTTCGCCAAAAGAGAAAGTGCTTTGGCTCTTTGCGCCTTGAAAGAATTGATCTTTCTCTTTTCATGTTGAGGCTCAAAAGGCCAAGTTTAATCCAGAGAAAGCTTTTCACTCCGTTATTGACAAGAGTGAGGTCAGCAAGAGCTAATGGGGACTGTTTCCACACGTGCGCATGGTCGCAGCGGTGGCCGAAGGAGGGTGTGAGCGGCTTGACCCCGGTACCAAGGAGGGGGTCATACAGCCCCTAATGCTTTGCTCCAGATTCTTTCTTCCCCCATGAGCTGCGGTGAATCTGGCTCTAACATGCCCAGAGGTATGGGCCCCAAAAGTGTGGGACCCCAGGGAACAAAGTCGGTTGAGGACACCAAAAGAATCATAAAGGCCTCAGCTCTCTCTAGAAGGGGAAGAGGGTCTGGGAGACTGCCTAACTGTGAGGCCCAAATTTCATAATTCAAAGGCTTTCAAAGGCTTCCTGCAGCCCTGACTGGAGAAACAGAACTTCTCAACATGGCTGACAAAGCCCTCCCTGGCCTGGACCCCACCTTGCTCCAGCCGTACCTCACCCCTCTCCCCTCCCTTTACCTGCTCCAGCCACACTTGCCTCCCAGCCAGGCTAACCTGCTCATCCCCAGGACCTTTGCACATGCTGTTCCTTTTGCCTGGAATACTTTTCTCTCCCCTCTTACTTAACAAACTCCCATTTATCACTTCCTCAAGGAAGTCTTCCCTGACCACTCACTACGGCTGTAATTGAGCATGCATTAGATGATTGATTTTTTTATATTGTCTGCCCCCACTTTGGTCTAAACTCGGGGGAGAAGGAACCATACCTGATTCTTCTCTGTTGTATCCTCCAATTTTAGCACAGGGTCTGTCACAGAGTGAGTAGGCAATAAATACTGAATGAATGAATGAATGAATGAA
This sequence comes from Mungos mungo, assembly GCA_004023785.1. Taxonomy (NCBI): domain Eukaryota; kingdom Metazoa; phylum Chordata; class Mammalia; order Carnivora; family Herpestidae; genus Mungos; species Mungos mungo. The sequence continues at coordinate 81,123 of PISW01005311.1, read as the reverse complement.
TGAATGAATGAATGAATGAATAAGGAGTTTCAACAGCAGTTGCCATACGTAAATGCTAACTAATTACCTAATATTCAGGTGGTCTCACTGATCTGAGGGATCCTAGGGCTAATTGGTGACCCAGAGAGCACCTTGGGAGATCTAAATTAAGGCAGTAAGAGAACCACATATCGGGGTGCCTGGGTGGCTCAGTCGGTTAAGCATCTGACTAACTCAGGTCATGATCTCACAGTCTGTAACTTTGAGCCCTGCATCGGACTCTGTGCTGTCGGTACAGAGCCTGCTTCAGATCCTCTGTCCCCCTCTTTTTCTGCCCCTGCTCTGCTCGTGCTTTCTCTCTTTCTCTCTCAAAAAAGTTAATAATTAAAAAAAGAGAGAGAGAGAACCACATATCAATGTCAAGGCTGAGGAAGATGGGGGAGCAGGGGAGGTGAGGAGGACAGGTGGCCCATCTTCTTCCCCCTCCCCCAATTCCCAGCCTCACTTTCCTCATCTACATTCCTGGGCGCAGTGCGTCTGCCAGCGCCCCACCAGGAGAGCCTCCCATCTTCCTTTAGTCATCGAACCTCAAATTTCAGCTTTGTACCTGGCTGCTCTGACTCCATGTCCCAAGGCCGAGAACACCTTGACCTCAGCCCACTGCTGCTACCTCGAGTTGGGCACAGGTGTCCACAGAGCAGGGGGAGGGAAATGTATGACACCACTGTTGGGGATGACGGTTACGAAGGGCTGGCTGGCCAGCCACCCCCCACCGCACCCACAGGACAACCGTCGGGCAGGCGGGTCATGGACCGAGTCCCCCTCACCGCAGGGCACGCTCCGCACCAGCCTAGTGGAGTCATCAAATAAATCCAATATTTAGAAAAGGGGGTGGGCGGGGGGCTTCAGCGGACACTTTCCTGAAATGTAACGGCAATAAAAGAGAAAAATGGTCCAGATTGCTCTGGATTCCCAACGTCGGAGAAGTAATTACCCCACTCTGGTCCTGGGCAAAGATGCCGGCGGCCAAGGCACCTGCCCAGGTGATTCATCAGCCTCAGATTTATGGACTCCTCGGGAGCCCGTGTACAAAGTCTCCCCTCTAGTTAACTCGAGACAATGCTATTTAGATTTTGTCAAGATCATCGCTCCTCTCTGCCTTCCCTGAGTGGGGGGGCGGGCACCACGGCGTGCAGCCCAACTGGATGTGGGTCTGCTGGCGCTAACATGAAGAGAAATACCCTCTAGGAAGCCGGTTGTTTCCAACTGCCCGAAACCCCCCCAGGGCTTTGCTTTCTCCCAGGATTCCCTGACCTGCTGGTGTCACATCAGGCAGAGAGCCTGACCGCATGATCACTGACGAGAAGGCAGGGTCGTGTAGAAAGTACCATGAGCCTCAGTTTCCTCATCTGTAAAATGGGAATCAGAACATGGGATGCTTGGGGGCTCTCGTTTTCTCTATCGTTTGAAATCTTTTAAAATGAGTATAGGTCGCTTTTGAATGGAGGAAAGTAAGCACAATGAAATACACACAAATAGAACGAAGGGAGGAGTCCACACCTCATCCGTCGGCAGCAAGGTTGAATTCGACGCTGAGCACATGATGCCGGTAGCTGTCAGGCTGCTCCAATTACTGTGGCTGATGAGGGGTTTTGCTGCCAGAAGTCAGCAAAGTGGTTGACTGTGTGACTTTGAACATAGAGGATGACTTCTCTGACTCGTCTATAAAGTGAGAAAGATGCTGTCTTCCTGTCTAGAGGCAGAAGGATGGACTCAAAGACCTTTTCCTGCCATTTCTCGTCCCAAAAACCTCTTACACGTGACAGCTGGGTTGGTGGCCTTTGATGTTAGCACCTCAGGAGGACGGGAGGTGCGGCGGCCCCCTCGCTCCTCCGTGGCTCCACGCCTGCACTCACACATTCATCATTCGGGCACCCAGGAGCATTTATTTAGCACTTTCCTGTGGTGGCCCCGTCTCCCGGGAGCTCTAAGCCTGGTAGGTGAGGAGCAGGTAGGGACAGTGGGAGGTGCCGGCCGGGGGACATGCAGGGCTGGAGGAGCTCTGAGCAGGGCTCTCTGCATTGCCTGGGGAGGGCGGCAAGCTTCCCAGAATCGGTGACATGGAACTGAGAAGGGGGAGGGGGAGTTTGTCAGGAGGTCATGTGGAAGGGCACTCCAGGGAAGGGGAACAGCCTGTGTGGCGGCCCAGAGGCTCGAGGCGTTTGGCCTGTCCAAGGAAGAGCACCTGGCCTGGAATGGCTGGAGGATGGGTGTGTGTTCAAGGGTGGAGCAGGAGGAGAGAGGGGAGGCGGGGAGCCCGTGCCTGGGGTCCTTCTCCCTGTCCCCAGGACTGACACCCTCCGCCCTGCTTTCTGCCTGTGAAACTTAAGTCCCAGCTCTACTTTTGATCCACTGTGTGACTCTGAGCGGGTGGCTTCACCTCTCTGAGCATCAGCTTCCTTAGTGACAAAATGAGGCTCAGATGGTCTCATAAGCTTGTGAAAGAAGTAAAGCATTCATTCATTCATTCATTCATTCATTCAGCAGGTGCTTATTGAGGGCCGCACGATAGCCAGCTCCCTTCATGGGGCCATAGCAGGGAGCAGCACAGACCTGACCCCATACGCGTCACTGCCTGGTAAGGGACACATTATCAAATAATCACTAATAAAAAAGACAAACTGTGGATGTCGATGAACAATACGAAAGGAAAACTAGAGAATGTGGTGTGCACTTGGAATGCGGGCCCTCGCTGGGATTTGGATTGGAGGGGGAGGTGACCGGGCCGGGGGCGGGACATCCACACGGAGGGGCCAGCGTGTGTGAGGGCCATGGGGGGAGGCAGACAGAGGCATGTTTAAGGACGGGGATTGGGCAGTGTGGCCAGAGCAGGTGAGCAACGGGAGGGACCAGGGGCTGACGCCAGGGGAGGGCAGGGTCTTGGTGGGGCTGAAGACCATCTGGGACCCTGACCTGGCACAGAAGCTTTATCAAGGCCTCACATTGCTGTTGTGGCTGCTGAGGTGAGTCTGACAGGACCCCTGGGGATGGCCACACTGGCCTGGCCCCTGGAGGCAGGACTCCTGCTGCGGGAAGGGGCGGGCTCTTCCCGGAACCCCTGCCTCTGGTTGGTCCCTGTCCCTCCCTGCCCCTCAGGGCCACTCTTTCAACAAGGACGCATAGGGTCTTGGATAAAAGCTCTCCCTCTGGAGACAGACCCATCTTGAATGCTAGCCCTGCCTCTTGTGAGCAGGGAGACTTCAGATGTTTCCATCACATCTAGAGCCTAGTTTCCTCATCTGTAAAATAAAGGTGATAGCAGTTTCTTCCCCGTAGAGTGAAATGAGATAAAACATAACACTGTGCAATGTATACAGTAGGCACTCAATCATTGCACACTATGGTCGGTCTGACAGGAACTGAGCTCCACCTGAGCCCTCTCAGGTCCTCCCTCTGGTGCCTCATCTCCCAGCCCTGAGACCACTGCCCTCCATCCTCCGGCTGAGAGGCTGCTTATGACTTTGCCTCAGAGAAGTCGAGGGCCTTTAGTCCAGCCCCAGGCTTGTCAGGAAACTCGGCACGGGGCACATGGTGGGCACTCGCACGTGGTGAACAGTCTTATGGGAACAGCATCCTCCTCCCGCTGCCCAGAGCTGCCTGTGCCTCAGCAGCTGCCCCATTGTCCCACCAACCCCACCCCACCATCGCTCCTATCCCCAGCCTGCACCTTTGCTCATGTTTCCTTCCCTGAGCCTCTGGCCTGCATCTGGGTCCCCTGCTTCCCAGATGCCTGTGATGTGGACTTGCCCCTCTGGGCTCCCAGGCGTGCTTCCTGCAGATCCCCCTCTGCACGGTCCTGTCTGACAGGACAGCAGTGTCATTTACCTGGAGCAAACTGCATTTATAGCGACCACTGCACTGTGTGCTGCATCCAGCTGGTGTCCAGGTCTCAGGGTACCTCGGTTTTCACAAAGCTGGCTCGGGGGGGAAAACACGCTAACGCCGCCCTCCTGACTTCCTGGTTCTGCCCAACATCAGCATGAGGCCATTTCCTGAAAAAGCAACTGAGAGAAGGAGGTAACAGCCGGAAGTGGTGAAAATAAATCATCAGCAAATGGCCGTTCACAATAGCATCTTTAAAAAGACAATACTTAGGAATAAAGTTAACAAGTGAAGGGTACAACTTGTAGGATAAAAACCTTGCCGAGATTAATTAAAGAAGGTCTCAATAAATGGGGAGATGTTTCATGTTCAAGGGCTAGAAGACTCCATATTCTCAATTTTGCAACTTTCCCCAAATTGATCTACAGATTACATGCAATCCTTACCGAGATCTCAACAAGGTTTCTTAAAGAAAGTGACAAACTGACCCTAAAATTTATATGGAAATTCAAAGGACCAAGAATACACCAATTTTGAAAAAGAACAAAGTTGGAGGACTTATGCCAACCAACTTTAAAACATAGTACGAAGCCACAGTAATCAAGACAGTGTGATGTTGGGGCAAAGACAGGCATGTAGGTCAATGGAAGGAAACTGAGATTCCTAAAATAAGCCGTTAAATGTATGGTGAGTTGATTTTCAATGAAGGTGTCAAGACAATTCAATGAGGAAAGGACAATCTTGTCAACAAACAGTGTTATCCCCATGAAGTCAAGCATGTACCTCATGCCATACACAAAAATTAACTCACAATGGATCAAAGTCTTAAAGTAAGAAGTAAAACTATAAAACTTCCAGAAGAAAGCAAAAGAATAAATCTTCATGATCATGCATTCGGCAAAGACTTCTTAGAGATGCTACCAAAAACATGACCCATGAAAGAAAAAAAATCAGCACTTCCACCTTATCAAAATTCAAAACTTTTGTTTCGAAGGACGCCATTAAGACAATGAAGAGACAAGCCATAGATGGGGAGGAGACATTTATAAACCGCATTCTGTGAAAGGTCATGTATCCAAGTATGTCAAGAACACTTACAATTTAATAAGAAGACAAACAGCCCAATTAAAAAATGGGCCAAGACTTGGGTAGACATTTCACTGAAGAAGATACATCAAAGGCTAATTAGGTAATAATAACATGCTCAAATGTTCAGCTAATGCCATTAGTTATTAGATAAATCAAACTAAAACCAGTGAGGAGATCCCAAAACACACCCACTTGAATGTCTATAATTTCATTTGAATGTCTATAAATTTTTTTTTAAAACAATACCATAAGGATGCAGAGAAACAGGAAATCTCAGATCTATATCTAGGTACATAGGAATGTAAGATGGTAGGTACAATCATTTTGTCAAAACAGTGTGGCAGTTTTTTAAAAAGCTAAACATAAAGTTATGGTAAGACCAGCAATTCCATATTCCCAGGAATCTCTGCAAGAGAAATAAAAAACCTACATGCACCTAATGATTCACGCACAAATGTTTGTAGCAGCATTATTCACACTAGCCAAAACATGGGAACAACCCACATGCCCATCCACGGGTGAGTGGATACGCAAATGTGGTTATCCGTCCAGTGGAATGCTACTCAGCCGTGAAAAGGAGGGCCCACTGATACACACTACACATGGATGAACCTCAACTCTACTTTGCTAAGAAGCCGGATGCAGAAGACCACATGCCCTAGGGCTCTCTTTATATGAAATGGCCACAAAAGGCAATTTATAAAAGCAAAAACCCGACCGTGAAGGTCCAGGACACCACGTGAGTGTGTTGTTGCAAGAAGAGGGGAGGGTAGAGGGTAGGGGTGGGGCTTAATGGCAAACACAAGGGCACTTTGGGGGGATGGAAATGTTCTAAAACAGGATTGTAGAGACAACTGCACAACTCTAAAAGTTTACTAAGAATCATTGCGTTGTACTCTTAAAATGATTGAATTTTATTGTCAAATTATACCTCAGGAAAACGATTTACTTAAAAAATAACTTATTCGGAACTCTGTGCCCCACAGAGATGGCTAAATGAAGAAGATGATAAGTAAGGGACCCGGTTCTCTCCATTCTCCTTCTCTGCCGGCTCTCATTTCCTTCAGAGAAAAGAGACAGGCTGGAGAGCCCTCAGGGGTTTGCCCCAGACTTAGCAAGAAGGCGAATGGCCAGGCCCCGCTCCCCCCTCCCCTCCCTCTCCTCTCTCTTCTTCCACGCCTCACTTCCACCCCAAACACACTGGCCTTCTTTTGAGACTTCAGAGCAGCAAGGTCCTTCCCACCTCAAGGCCTCAGCCTGTGCTAGCACCCCTGCCAGGGACACATGACTCTCCCTGTCTAGTGCTACTCAACCTTCAAACCTCAGCTCAGTTGTCTCTCCTTAGGAAAGTCTTCCGTGACTGCCTGAGCCGGGCCACATCCTTCCATACATTGATATCATAGACCTGATTGTATCTTTCTCCTTTACCTAACTTACTGCAGGGGCAACTCTGCATTTAGTTGAGACACCATTCGATCCGTGTTAGTCCAGCCCTTGTGATGACAGGGACCGTATCCACTTGCTCACCATTTTCCCTGAGGACTCAGCACAGTGCCCGGCACATAATAGATGCTCACTTAATTGGTACATGACTTGCCACAAGTTAAAATTCTAAACTTCTAAAGATCAAGAGATTGTAGCATTCGACACTTTCTGTCATTTTGATATATGATAATCCATCGCATTATGTAATTATATGTTCCTGAAGTAGTTTGCGTGTCAAAGAGCCAAACGACTTCAAAACACTCATGAAACCTCAGCCTGCAGTTTGCATTTTTATCCTTTTAAGGAGTTTTTCCCCTCTTTAGTCAACCTAAACAAAGAAAAAGGGAAGAATTATACAAACTGCCAATATCAGAATGATCATCGCTATTGGTCCCATTGACATAAGAAAAGATGCTAAGGGAATAATAAGGAAACCAAGAGAAATGATAAGCACACAGATTTGAGGATTCATATGAAATGGATTGATTTCTTGAAAAACAAACTACTAAAACTCACAGAAAGACAAATAATCTGAATAGCAGTGTACCTATTTAAAAAATTGAATCAATAATTATTTCTAAATCTTCCCCCCCCCAAAAAAGAAAACATCAAGCCCAGATAATTTAACTGGTTAATTCCACTATATGTTGAAGGGAGAAGTAGTACCAGTTCTTCCCAGTCTCTTCCAGAAAATAGAGGCTGAAGGAATGTGTCCAACTCATTCTTTAAGGCCAATACTATCTTAATACTTAAGGCTGATAAAAACACTATAACAAAAGAAAACTACAGACCAATATCTCTTTAATATAGATGCAAAAGTATCAAGAAAATAGTATCAAATCAAATATAACAATGTATAATAAGAATTATAAGGAAAAATCATGTGGGCTTTATTCCAGGTATGCAGGGATAGTTTGACATTTGAAAATCAGTATAATCCTTTATATCAAAAGACGAAAGAAGAAAAATCATCTGATCACACAAACTGATACCGAAAAAGCATTTGACAAAATCCAATGCCTATCCATCATTACCCCTTTGTTGGGGGTGAGGTCGCCCCTACATCTTTTAGTCCAGTAACTGGATGATTGAGTGCAGGTGCATCCACAGAGGTTCCCAGCCATGGAGGGAATGCTGGGATCCCTAACTTTGAGAAATTAAGTCTGAGGCGCCTTTGAGATGTCCGGTTGTGTATGATGAGGAAACCGATCTGTTTGCCATCTCTGTATTTTGTCTTCTCCAGAATGTCATATGAACGGAATTAGAGTGTAGCCTTTGTATCTAATAGCAATACCTATTTAAAATTCACTCGTAGTTTTCTGTGTCTTGATGGCCCATTTATTCCCATCACTGCATACTGTCCCATCACCTGGGTATATACCCCAGTCTGGTTATCTACCCCTCTACTGAAGGGCACCTTGGCTGCTTAAAGTTTGGGGCAATTGTGAATAAAGTCACTATAAATATTTGTATGAATGCTGTGTGTGTGTGTGTGTGTGTGTGTGTGTGTGTGTGTGTGTGTGTAGTTATTGTTTTCAAATCATTTGGGGAACTACCGAGGAGCGTGCCTATCGGATCACATAGTAAGACTATGTTTAGCTTTGTGAAAAACTGCCAAACCCCCTTCTAAAGAGGCGGAACCATTTTGCATTCCCACCAGCCGCGAGAGAGAATTCCCATTGCTCTATATTCTGGCCAGGAACGGGCACCAAAATTTTTTTTAATTTTGGCTTTTTATATAGGTATGTAATATAATCTCCATGGTTGGGTTCATTCGCAGCTCCCCAATGACAAATGACGAACATTTCTTCCTACGCCCTCTCACCACCTGTTTTTCTTCTTTGGTGGGGTCTCTGCTCAGATCTTTTGCTCGTTTTTTTACTTGGCCTGTTTGTTTTCTGACTGCTGAGTTTTAAGAGTTTCCTGTGTATTTTGTACGCAAATCCTTTACCAGCTACGAGTTTTGCAAATATTTTCTCCCCGTGTCTACCTTATAGTTTCAGTTTTTAAAACACACTGTCCTCCTCACAGCAAACATTTTCAATTTTAATTCAACTTGTCAATTGTTTTCCATGGAAGGTGCTTTCGGTATTTCATCTGTAAACTTGCAGCCAAAACCAAGGTTACCTAGTTTTTTTTCTCCTATGTTTTGCTCTAGAAGTTTTATAGTTTTGCATTTTATATTTAGGCAATTTTGAGTCGATTTTTGTGAAAGATATAAAGTCCATGCCTGGGTTCTTTTTCTTTTCTTTTCTTTTCTTTTTTGCATATGGATGCCCAATTGTTCTAGCACCATTTGATGAAAAGACTATTCTTTATCCATTGATTTGTTTTGCTCCTTTGTAAAAATCGGTCAACTGTATTTATGTAGGTCTATTTCTGGGCTCTCCATTCTGTTTCACTGATCTATGTATCTAATTTTCACTCTCTTAGTTACTGTCGCTTTACTGTCAGCCTTGAAATCAGATAGTGTGAATCCTCCAAATTTGTTTTTTCGCATTGTGCTGGCCATTCTAGGTCCTTTGCCCTTCTATATGAATTTTAGAATCCGTTTGCCAATAGCTACAAAATAACTTGCTGGGATTTTCATTGGTCTTGCACTGAGCCTGTACACCAAGTTCAGAAGAACCTTAACAGCACTGTGGCTTTTAATCCACGAACATGGGCTCTCTCTTTTATTTAAAGAAATTCTTTTATCATTTTAAAGCTTTTCTGCACAAAGATCCTATACATATTTTGTTAGATTTATACCTAATACTTCATTTTTTTGGATGCCGTTGTCAATGTTGTATAAAAATATTTCAAATTTTGATTGTTCCTTGATGGTATATAGAGGAGCAATAGATGTTTGTATACTGAACTTATATCCTATGGTTATGCCATACTAATTCTATACTAATTAGTTCTAACAGGGTTTTGCAGAATCTAGGGGCTTTTCTCCAAGCCCCAGTGACCCTGTCTCCTAAGTGTCTCCTGAACCGCCTGCTTTACTGCTTTCTCTCTGAGTTCTCTGAATCCAGCTCCGGCACCTCTTATCCACACGCCCATGTCACGCCTGGGGTCCCTGCTTTCTCTCAGGCTAACCCCACCCCAATGCATTCCCCATCCATCAGCCGTTGTGATGTTGGGAAAGGAGCTGTCATCATGGCATCCCATGGCATTGATCATGGCACCAAGGATACTTCCATGTTTCCCTTGACTCAAAATACCCCTCTACGGTCTCTAAAGCTTCAGAGGGTCCATCTCTCTTAGTCAACTCACAGCACAACCTCTCTCTCTCTCTCTCTCTCTCTCTCTCTCTCTCTTTCTCTCTCTCTCTCTCCCCTGAGCTCTGGCCTCACTGGCCTTCCTCAGGTGACTGTGATTTGAGTGGTATTATCAATGTTTCTTGACCATGTCATGCTCCCTTGCACCACAGGGCCTTTGCACATGCAGTCCCCTCCTCCATGGCAGGCCGTTCTTGACGGCCTCACCAGCATCCATGTCAGGTGCACACAGTGCTCAGTGGCCCAAACCCAATCCCCTGCAGGAAAATAAAGGAAGAGAAAGCTATCACTGCAACACTGCCCCAGGGATTCACAACCCCCAAACAGCAGAGATATAAACAGGTTCTAAAATAAGGAGGGCAACTCAAGGATGACATAAGGGCAGGGTGTAGATCTGCTAGATTCCTGAGAACTCTAGATAGGCATTATTCACTCCTCACCTGCCTCCTCTGGGTGTCTCCGGGACTCGTTTTCATTAATGTCTTTTTACGGTAGCTTTGAAGACCATCATGTCAATATGTTATCCAATGTTTTTCAAGAAGTTCCACTTTCATAGAGGTTGGCCAGTGGTGATGGAAGAAGGCAGAGCAGCTGCCCCCCTCCTGTCCATTGGCGACCATTCTGTCTGTAGTCAAGCCCATCCTGGCGGCCTTCAGGATGTCAGAGAGAAAGGCAGCTGGCTATTCGTTACAGTGGTAAGAACAGAAGTTACTAGGTAACTACAGCCCGTCAGGAAAGAGCTGAGCCCTACTCAGATCTGTGCAGAGGTGACGGGGTGTTTTAAGGAGAGAAGGGGGTGAGGGGGTGGTGGGAGATGGCAGGGGCTCGAGCAGAGTCAGGGAAGTCAAGAGCAGGAAGGAAGGTGGGTGTCTTTGAACCCCGCATGGGTGTGCTAAGTGACATTTATCCAAGCTGGGCTCCTACCCTCCCTCCGAGGCTAGGAAGCAGGGGCCCTGCCTTCAGATGTCGGCTGGTGTGACTTCAAGTGTGACTTCTCTGGGCAGCCTTGAGTTCTCTCAGGCAGGCTCTTTAAGAAGGGTCACGTCATCCTAGGGATGTGGCCTTGAGCTCTTAGAAAATATATCAGGGTTTATTCAGGTCTTCACAGGCTGAGGGTGAAGGAGGGCTCAGAGGAGCCTGGCTAGCTGGGTCAAGGTCAGAGTCTTTGTCTGTCTTCATTCTGAGCCGGGCTTCAGTGCACTTATGATGCTTAGGATGTGGCAACATTTCCTGTGGCATCGGCTGCCCCGGTGAGGTTCTTAAAAGCCTCCTTTGTGAGTCGATGGTGCGTTTTCCTTGCAACATGGATCTGACTCATTTCTATTCCCCAGTGGCCAAGCATGGTGTCCTGCTCTTCGTAGGAACTCAAGGAAGAGACTGCTTGAACTGGACAGAACTTGAAACAGAAACTGAGCTTGTGTTTAAGGGTTGCATCGGAGCGTGAAAAAGTAACATGTTGATAAATAAAAATCATCTTCTGTGGGCCCCTGGAGGGTGCAGCCTTTCAAGAAAGGCTTTGGGCAAATCATTCCGTGAAGTGTGGAATTGCTTTCTAGTGTGAATAGTCTCTGCTTGTAAGACTGGTTCACACACACGTGTAAATTATAGAGATAATATATGATTTTGGTAGAAAGAAAATGGGGGGGAGGGGGAAGAAAGGAATAAGTGGTTGGATGCAGGAGCCTGGAGCTCAGAGAGATGTCCAGGCTGATGTACATTTGGGACCATGGGTCTGGTGATGTCCCCAAGGGACTGAGGGAGGATAAGGAGGAGAGACCCAAGGACAGAGGCCAGGGGACAGTACACAGTTTACAAGTGGAAGAGCCAAAAAAATAAATAAATAAAAGTCAGCCAAGGAAACAAAGAAGGAGAAGCCAGGGAGGTAGCGGGAACCAGGAAAAGTGGGATCCCAGGAGCAGAGAGAAGGGAGGGCATCTGAAGGTGGGGAACAGCTATGCCAAACACTGATAGGTCAAGTGTCACTGAAAGTTGACAGTTGGGTTCATCAAGGCACAGGTAACCGGTGACCTTGACGAGGGCAGATCTGGTGGAGAAGGAGGGGCTGAGATCCAGTTCGAGTGGAAGGAAGGAGGGGAATTGGTGACCCTTGCTCTACTGGGGAGGGAAGCAAAGAGCTGTGACCCCGACTCCTGTTTATTCGGGGGGATCACAGGGTTAGTGCTGGGTTTGCACACCAACAGGAGTGACCCGGAAGAGATGGGAACAGTGATGATGTGGGTGACAGGGAACGGATCTCAGGCACAAACGGCCTTGGACGAGCCTGGAGAGCTCATGTGGGCACAGGGTCTCAACACATGAGGAACTTCCCTGAGGCTCTGCCGATAGGGGCACACATCCCCCCAGATACTTATCAGTGTACAAACCACGATTATTAAAATCATTAGCATGCTGTTCATATTTTTCAGCAACCTCCTTTCTCTATCCCAAAACATGCCATGGATATTCTCCAAAGTCGGAGCACAGAGGCCAAACTCAATCATTTTAATGGCTGTTTGGTATTCAATGGTGTGGACACGCCATAGCTTAAGTAACCCATCTCCTCCTGATGGACAGTTAGATTTCTCCAAGTTTTGTTATTACAAACAGCATTGTCATGAAGATCCTCGAATGGCTTTGTATTCTGGACTCTTTCATAAAGACCGACCCCTGGAAGTTAAGAGGCTGGGACAAAGGGCAGGTGCATTCTGACATTTGATAGACACCTGCTCAAATGTCATCCACTAAGGTTGTCTCCCAGGGAACATCCCACCAGTAGGGCGTGAGAGAGGGGCTGTCACACGGGCGGGGGGTTGGTTTGGGTGTGGACTTTTCCATAGCAGACTTGTGGAAGTGGTTCCGCCTGAAAGTGGTGTTGGGACCGGGACCTTAAGAGGTGAACCAGCGCGGCTCGGCTGACCCCCGGGCTGCTCCGGGGCTAGGGAGACCGAGGACTGGATGCAGGGTAGGGAGCAGGGGCAGCAGCACCGATCTGGGGACTGGTGGGTGCCCTGGGGCAGGGAGTGGGGGTCTGAAAATCACTGCTGTGCCCCCCACCCCCCGCTGCAAGGGGTCGGCCTCCCCCTGCCTGATCACAACTGAGCCCTGCAGGCGCAGGGAGGTAACAGCGGGCTGCCCACAGACAGTCACTCCCTCTTCTTCCTACTGACGAATCCCCCTTGTTCACGGACAACAGTTCCCCAGCTTGAAAACCTTACACTCCTCCCACCCCCACCCCCCAGCCAGTCCTGTGACACAGCTCGGGGCCACCAGATGGGGCAGAGGTTGTCTCTGGACATCGGCCGGGCTGGCCGTGGACCCCGCGCTGCCCATCCTGAAAGGGGCCCCTGGGCCCAGGTGAGCAGCCGCGCTGTGACCTCAGGGGCCATCCGCACAGGCCGAGGACACTGAGGAAACCAAGGAGGAGGCTGGGCCCTCGGGCGTCTTGATACTGCTGGGCCTTCCTGGGCCCGGCCTCCGCAGGAAGAAAACCTGATCTGTTTACACCTGCAGGTCAGGCCCCCTGACTCTGCGAATGCCATCGCTCACCATGCCAGCAGCCATGTGCAGTGACAGGGCACCAGACTGGCCTCCAGGGAGGCTCGCTCCTCTTCGCCAGCGGCCCACTGCCAGGGGCCCAGGGACCCAGCCCTCCGCCGCCGGTTCCCAGGGCAGCACTTCCAGGACGCCGGCCTCGGGAACAAGGGAGGACAGCGTGCCACCAACTCTGAAGGCTTCTGTCCCGGGAGGCGGGAGGCGGGGCTGGTCCCAGCGGACGGGGCAGCAGCTGACCATGGACAGCCCGCAGCTGCTCTCTGGGCCTTCGCAGTCTCCAGTTTCAGTAGAGAGTGGATGGATACAACTCGCATGGGGTCACGCTGTTCAAGGGTCGTCAGCATGTGAGTATTGACTTCAGGATGGTGCACTGGCCGGCCTGGGGCCACTCGGACCACGGCTCAGGGCTGGTGCAGGCAGCGGGCAGGGGTGTGGTGGGAGAGCACTCCACTGGGAGCCGGGAGCCCTTCCCCTGCATCTCTCTGCCTGCCTTGGAATGCTCCTCCTCTCCTGGGCCTCAGTTTCCTCCCCTGTAACGTGCAAGGCTTGGGCTGGATGACCGTGAATGGCCTCATCATCTCTCATACTCTTGGAGGTAACTCTGGTGCTTGCACAGACCAGCAGGGAGGCAGGACTGGGTGGCAGAGGTTGGGGTCAGCTCTGTAATCAAGAATGTGAAGTGTGAAAAAGCCCCGGGATCCTCAGAGAGAGAGAGAGAAGTCTCCAGCAGGGCCCGGCTTGACACACCTACTGAGACTGCCCATGTAGGGCAGGGAGTGGAAGAGCAGGGGGTGAGGAGGGAGGGGGGTCCCTCATCACCCAGGGCAGGTGGGCTCTGGCCCATGCAGGCTGCCGTGCCTGGCTTGAGTGAACGTGCGGCTTGCCTTCCAGAGAGTTCTCTGTAATGCAGCAGCTCTGAGCAGATACACACTCCTGGACGAGCTCTCTCCAGGAAGACCTAGGTCTTCTACTAATGGGCTCCATGATCTTGAGACAGTCGCTCAGCCTCTCTGGGTCTCTATTGCCTGATCTAGAAACTCAATGAGGGGCGCCTGGATGGCTCAGTTAAGCATCCAACTTTGGCTCAGGTCATGATCTCCCGGTTCGTGGGTTTGAGCCCCGAATCGGGCTCTCTGCTGTCAGCACAGAGCCCACTTCAAAACCTGTCCGCCTCTCTCTGTGCCTCTCTCTCTCTTTCAAAAATAAATAAACATTAAAAATAAAACCACGATGATGTCAGACCAGGCACTTTTCAAAGATCCTTCCAACACTAAAATACTGGATTCTAGATTCAGGGCCAGAACGGTTGCACGTTTATGGGATTATATGGAAGGTGAAATGAGACCAGCCCCGCCCTGTGGATGTGAGGCTGGTCTCCCCCACGTTTCATACATTTGCTTTTCTTGTCTTCCACCCCAAGCCCCGTGGAAACTGTGGGCTATCGCCATCCAGTTCCCAGCACCCCTTTACTAACACAGCTGTGCCCAGAACTTCCCCCTCCCCTACTTTCAGCCCATCCCAGGTTCAGGCGGGGTCAGCCTTGCCTCCCGCCCCCCCACCCCCCACCGTTGGATTGACCCAATCACCACATTCCCACTTGCTGACCTTGCGGACTGGCTCAGGCATCAGGATGTGGCTCCTGGAGCCAACGGGAGTCAGCTCAAGACTTTGGATCAGGTGTTGGGGAAGCTCTCTCGTCTCTGCTGGACTCTAGTCTGGGTGGAAAACCACCTGGCCCCCAAGAAGAGGAGCTCAGCACGGCCTGGCGATAGGGGAGAGAGGCTAAAAGTCACAGAAGCCACAGCATCATCTGAGCCACCACAGCAAGATCTTACTCAAGGCCCCTCCACACTTCCCTGAGCTTTTCAGTGACACAAAACCAAGAGGTCCCTTCTGAGCTCGGGCCGGGCTGCCCTGACGTTCTGGTCACGGGAAATGGAAGAGCCTGATGGCCGCCTCCCCTCCAGCACCTAAGTCTCCACGCTGAGACCAGCACAAAACTTTGCTGCCTCAGCATCCTCCCTCCCCGCCCCCCGGGGGTGTGAGTAAAATTCATCTCCTGCTGCCCCTGTTCTCCAGTCTCTTCCCTCCCGCAGAGGAAGCTGCAGAAACCACCTTAACGGCGTCTCCCAGGGGGAGGGCACATTATCCCCAGGCTCTGATGAACCCAGCAGCCCTGTCACCGCCAGGCCGGCCACAGCGGTGACCTTGAGGGCTGCTGGGTCAGCACGGGGCTCCTGGCCCTGACCCGCCCTCCTCTGTCAGGGGCGGGTTTGAGCGGAGAGGCCCCTGCTCAGATTTAAAGCTGGGGATGGGGGCGGGGGGTGGAAGGCAACCACAGGGAGCCCCGGAGAGCCAAGGCACAATCTGGAGCTGACTTAGAAATGACCTTGCTCTGCAGATGTGCAGGCTAAGCCCAAAGAGGCTGAGGGACTTGCCCCAGGTCACACAGGGGTCTGAGGACTGGGTTGGGTCCAGAGCCCAGGTATCCCCATTCTGAGTCCAGTTCTCCTTCTGCCCCACCAAGGTAACCCCCAGGATTAGTCTGTCTTCTCCCCGGTCCCCCCAGGACATTCTCCTTCCCTTCATGATTCCTGGGAGTCAAGGCTGCAGCCCCCGCCCCTGGAGAACCCTTGCTGTCCCCTGAGTCTGCCTTATGCTGGGCACCCCCGTTATGCCCTCCTCTGGCAGGGGCAGATTTTCTCAGGGCTTCCGCCACCGCCCGGCAGCCATGGGTGCAGAGTGGAAACAAATGGACGTGGCAGGGTTGAGCTCACGGATGCCCGCGCCTGAGCCAAGGTTGCACTCGGGCACCGCTCCTTTGCCCAGACCCCATGGGTGCCCTTCTTTGCCCCGAGTCAGGACCTCCCCTCTCCCACCCCCCACGGCAAGACACCCCTGCTCTGTCCTGCTGCTGGGCGGCCTGGACAACCCTTCTGGCCTCTGACACCTGTCCCCAGTCTCTCTAAATGCTGAGCCTTGTCTCCCACCCCCTGCAGCTGGGCTTCCTCTGTACCCTTGTCCAGATCCTGCTGCTACGTGCCCGGCGCCCCCTCCATGTGCACCATCCTCCCACAGCCCAGTGGTGCCGAGAGCCTCCTCAACAGTGAGGGATGGACAGTGAAGGCTGGGAGCCAGGCTCCCATATCACTCCCCACCCAGCTCAGAACATCATCTGTGCCCCCAACTCAAGTCACCAGCCACTTCCTTCCCTGAGCACCTACTGTGCGCTGGCCCCGCTGACAGCTCCCCTCCCCTGTGGTCCTCACAGCCCCTGTGTGGGAGGGCTCACCAGCTCTGCCTTCCAAGTGGGGAAACTGGGGATCTGAGAGGTTACATCATCACCCCAAGGTCATCCTCCTGACCCTAGGGAACACTGAAGGGGACTCACACACGTCCCCACCCTCCCACCACCCTGTCTTCATGGATATGGTTTTGGGTAACTTCCTGGCACAAGGCCAAATAGCAATCCCCTTCCTAAACCCACCCCCACTCTCACCCCCAACCAATGTTCACCTGGAATCATCCCGCTGATCCGGCCAGAATGTCAGGGACCATCTCCGGCACTGCAGGTAGGGACCACGTGGCTGACAGGCGTGTGTGAAAGCCCCGCCCCATTCCCCGAGAGGCCTCGTGTAAGCGATGGTCACCTCGTTGTGTCCACAGAAGACCACCCACCCCGGACTTCAAGGCCATCACAGGAGGGGCTTGTGATCGACACTGGTGTGTGGAGGTCAGGAGGCTTTGGACGAAGATCACAGCAGTGGGTGCTGGACTTAGACAAAAATGCAAGGCTGTTTAGCTGTTTGGATAAAACACAATGACCATCATGAAATTTTCATTAAACTCTTGCTAGCATGAAAAACTGAGCAATAGACCCAAATGTACAGACGTCCCCGGGTCTGCTCTGGAAGGAAAGCTGGGGTAGCCTCCCTCGGCTTCAGGTGCGGGAACCATGGGGATCTGCAAACATTCCAATTTCTGAAGGGCAAAGAGGCGTCCCTGCCCGTGCCAGCCCCAGGAGCCGCCCCATTATCTCTTCTCTCAGGAGAGTCATTTTCTCCCCATTTCCCGCTCTGCTTGGCCCAGCAGGAAATGGCAGGTGAGAGGAGCAGGCGGGAACAAGAGACAGAAAAGCAAGAGGGGTCGGGAGTTGGAGTTTGGAATCCAGCTGCACCGAAGGTATGAATCGTGAGTCTGCAGCTCGCTGGCTGCTTGATCTTCAGCAATTCACCATAGCTCTTACAGCTTCAATTTCCTTATTTGAAAAATAAGGACTGTAATTCCCATCTTTTAGAAATGTTGACGGGGGCGCCTGGGTGGCTCAGTCGGCTGAGCATAGGACTCTTGATTTTGGCTCAGGTCATGATCTCCCTGGTTTGTGAGTCTGAGCCCTGTGTCCTGCTCTGCGCTGACAGCAAGGAACCTGCTTGAGATTCTCCCTCTCTATCTGTCCCTGTCCCTCCCCTCCTCACATTCTGTCTCTCTCAAAAAAAATAAACTTTAAAAAAAAATGTTGACTATCTTTTCCCAGTCCACCAGTCCATCCCTCCCTGCTCAGCCCCCACCCCCACCCTCAACCTCCACCATCAGCCCTCAGTCTATTAACAGTATGGAGGTGGACTCCTGGTCCACACTGGACATATGATCAGGTTTTCTCTCCCTGGAATCTCAGTTTGGAACACAGAGACAGAGTCATCAAGCTATGGGAGCCAGCTGAAAGAGCATGCACCCCGGGGGTAGAGGCCACCATTTTGGCACAGCCATGGGAGGTTGGAAGTGAGCAGACCCAGCAGTCCACAGTGAGAAGGAAGAAGATGGGCAGACGGAACTAGACACAAGTCATCCTGCAGATCCAGACAGAGACACAGTCAGAGAGACGGGAAAGGTCCATGTCAGGTGACCCCAAGCTATTCTTTCTTCAGCTGGGGCCTGAGGGGCCCCGGGTCCTTCTACTAAGCCACCTCTCCATGTGAGCTCCTTTAGGTGGGTCTGTGAACCAGTTAGGGGCCTTCTCTGCTATGCATTTCAGAAAACGCAACCCAACTGGCTTAAGCAAAGGAGCCATTGATTCATGTCATGGAAACTCTCAGGGCTAGGGCTGATTTCAGAAACAGCTCGAAGGGGCCTCCCGTGATATCACCAAGACCTGGCTTCTCTCCATTTCTCCTTCACATTGTCTTCATTCGTAGGCTGCACCTAAAATGGCAGCAAGAGCTACAGGCTCTGACCTTCCAAGTTCCAAATTCATAAGCAAGAGCAAGAGTCTCTTTCTCAGGCACCCCGATAAAAGCCCCATTATATCTCATTGGTTCTGTTGGGTCCTATGCCCTCCCAGAGCCAACCACCATGGCTAGAAAATTCCACTGCATAGATTGGTTTAGCCTTTGGTCACATGGCCTACCCTGAGCTACGGGCGCAGCCTCATCCACAGACTGGAGCGGGGAAGGGGCTCTCCAAAGTCAGCGCAAGTGCTCCCAAAGAGGACAACGAGCAAGCAGAGACGGGACTCCAAAATTGAGGCAAGCTCCCCAATGAAATGCATCAGGATGATTTTTTTTCCCTCCTTTTTGTCCCCAAGTTGGTAGCTTTTCTGTACAGCACAGATGAGTACAAGTCAAAACCGAGGAAATCTGTATTGATGTCAATACCCTGCTCGAAATATTGTCCTACAGTTCTACAGAAGAGTAAAATACCATTGGGGGAAACTGGGTAAAGGGTACATGGGATCTCTCTGTATTCTTTATTATTTTTATTAAAATGTTTAAATTAAACGTTAATAAAATCAATTCCCCCACAAGGGGGACATGTGGGAGATCCATGGTAGGACCCCCTTTCCCATGTCACCTGGTGGTGTGGGTAGGGATCCCATGGGAACCAGGGAGGAGGGCAGGAACCCATCTGAGCTGCCTTCTTTTGCTAAGTTGGGGGTAACAGAGAAACTGGGTCTGGGTCTCCTTATTCAATGAGCGGGAGGTCTGAGACGCCCTGTCAGTGTGCTGCTCCTCCAGCGCTGGGGCCCCAAGCCCATGTGCCGTCCTCTGTCCACTCTTCAGCATGCTCCTCTCATTGTTTCTAACGTCATTTTCAGAGTCAATAGTCGTACTGAGTTAGGAGGAGCAGGAAGAGACCTCTATTATTTCTTGTAACTTCATATGGCTCTACAACTATCCCAAACTTAAAAAGTGAAATTAAAAAAATAAAAAATGGGCACCTGAATGGCTCAGTGGGTTAAGTGTCTCAGTCTTGAATCTTGGCTCAGGTCATGATCTCGAGGTTTGTGGGATAGAGCCCCATGTTGGGCTCTGCGCTTATAGCAAGGAGCCTGCTTGGGATGATTCTCTCTCCCTCTCTCCCTCTCTCTCTCAAAAATAAATAAATAAACTTCAAAAAATAAAATAAATGTATGGGTGGGGAAAAAAGCAAAAAATTAAATAATGCCACCAATTTCATTGGATCATTGCAGAAAGTAAATTAACATATGCAAAGAACTTGACCTGTGCCTACCGTGGAGATGAGTGATAGATACTCATTTCTTCTCCAGTAACTTAGGAATGTTGTGCTCCTAAAGTTTTTTGGAACTAAAAATGTTTTTTTTTTTAATGTTTATTTCTTAATTTTGAGAGAGACAGAGACAGAGAGTGGGGGAGGAGCTGAGAGAGAGTGGGAGAGAGAATCCCAAACAGGCTCCACGCTATTAGCACAGAGCCTGACACAGGGCTCAATACCACAAACCGTGAGATCATGACCTGAGCCAAAATCAAGAGTCAGACACGAACTGACTGAGCCACCCAGGTGTCCCCTAAAAACAGATTTTTTTAATAAAACCATAAATTTTCTTTTACAGACTGGAACAAATCAATCCAAAAGTCCTAATGGCTGCCGCCACTACTACCAACCACAGTAATGGTACTTCTTTGGGAAAATGTAGTCCAGGCTTGAGACATCAGCAACACATTCTCTCGTCCCTAGGCCACTCCCAAGGATGGGGACAAAATTGTTTGGGTACCCAAAGCAGAGCGAGGCACGGTCCTACAGACAAATAGGGATGTAGTGAGGGTCTATAGAGCCAGGATGGTGAATGAGCCTCAGGTTCACGTGCCTTAGAACACAACCGACACCATCCGCCATGGGCTGGGGTTCACTGTGTGCCAGGCTCTGTGTGGGCACCATCTCACTGATTCTGAGCACCAATCTCTAAGGACAGGACTAGGATTAACCCCTTTTATAGGTGAGGGGATTGGCACTTTGAGAGGTTAAGGCACTAAATCCCAGCCCGTAGCCCTGACCAGCGCGCTTACCCCGCCTCAGCTCCCGGGTGTCCATTTGTGCAGCTTTTAGGGTTCATTCATCTTAACCACCCTGGGAGGTAGAAGCAGATCAGATCGCTGTCCCCCATCCATAGAGGAGGAAACTGAGGCTCAGAGAGAGGAGGCAACTTGCCCAGAGTCACACAGCAGAGAAGTGGAGAGCCCCATGTGCCTGACTCCTCTCTGTTTCCTACCTCTGCTCCCCACTTCCCTTCCCACAAGACCTCTCAGAGGAAAGCACAGACGGGCCCCCTTCTCTCGGTGGGTGGGGAGACTCTCAGGCTCACAGAGAAACCTCTATCTATGGCACCTCTCGTCCTGGTGGCCGAGCCCCCCTTCCAGGTCTACACCACATCCTCTCTCCTCCTCCTCCCCTGAGCCCTGGGGCTGTTGCTTCTTTGATGTGTCTTCTTTAATTATTACCTTCACGGAGAGAATCCAGGAGGCGAGCACAAAAGACCTACCCCTGATAATTGAAGGTATCATGTCTCTCCCGGATGCAGACAGAGCCAGGGCGTCCCTGCACTAGCCTGCCGCCACCCCCTGCTGAGGGGGAAGAGACACCCACACCTGGTGCCAGTGCCACCTCTGCGCCCACAGAGCTGGGGCCTGTGTGTGCAAGCGGGAACCTGGCTGCACACCGTCATGCCCTGCTCTGGACAGGAACAGCCCTGACTTGGCCCTGTGGGGCACACCCCTTGAGACCAGCCGCAGACAGGTCCCAGCTGACTTGTCACCACCCCAACCCCTCGCCCCCCCACATCTTGAGAAACCATAGGTGAGGTGAGAGTCCAGGCCCCCCTGAAGGTCCCCTCCAGGCAGCGCCCCCGGTGGACAGTGGGTGCATGTGCATCCCGTTCAGATGCTTCCTGTCTGTGTCACTCAGGCAAGTGGCTAACTAACCTCTCTGAATTCCAGCTTCCTCATCTCAACGCGGGAAAAATACCTCCTTTTCCCTCTGTGGACTTCAGTTTCCCCCCGTCTCAACTGCAAAATAAAGCCCATGTCCATTGGCCCATGCTGTCTATGCTCCCAGCGGGCACGTGAGCTCTGCAGGGCGGGGCAGAGCCCGTCTTGCTCACCATGTCCCAGTGCCCGGCACACAGTAGGCCCTCAGTGAATCCTTGGAACATAAACGCATGAGCACAATGACCAATGACCGCCCTTGATCGGCAGTGAGCACTCCATGGCCGGGCGGCAGCAGCATGGCCCAAGGCTTGCTGGGAGAGCGTGGCTGGGGGACCCCTCAGCCTCCTGGATCACAGTACCCACATGGCCTCAAGGTCATCAAGCCTGAGCCTCCCCTCCTCTGCCAGCCTCTTTGATGCTCGTTCACCTCCTGAGCCTCTGCCTTCCCTTCTGAAAACCAGCAGCCGCACCCACAGTCCCTGAGGACTGTCAGCAAGATTAAGGGGATCGTGGCCCCAGCGGGCTGGCTCCCAGGAGACACCCCATAAGTGGGGCTCCATCTCCTTTCCTCTCTGGTCCAGGCTCAGGCCATCACAGGAAGTGCAGGAGCAGAAATTCGCTCTGCAGCCCGGGCTGGGAACACACTGTCACAGGGAGCCCTGGGCCCTGGTGACCAGCTGAAACCATCCCTCCTTCTCTGGCAGGATACGGGGACCCAGTCCTCACTGCACAACTTGCTTGCACAGGTGCTATGGCCCCTGCCCGGTGCCTCCCTGTGTGCCTCTCTCTGGTCGTCCCCTTCCGTGGGGACAGTCTCCCCTTCCCTGCTGCCAGGCTGGCCCCTCAACTCTATGTCACAGCTGTCACCTGTACCCATCTCCCACTCCCCCCCTCCCCAGCAAGGCTAGGGTACCAAGGCCCAGTGAGCTGTGTCAGGAAGACCTATTGGTTCTGAAGCTCCAGGATCAGGAATGTTGGTCCTCTGTGGCTGTCCTCTACCCTCAGCCACAGAAGCCCCATGTCACGATCCCAAGTCTCATCTGCCCACTTGATGCTCCACTTGGATGATGTTCAGTAACCCATGCTGAGCAGAGAGCAGAGGGCCAGTGACTGGGAGGTGGCACAGAAGCCCCAGCTGAGACCTCTCTCCACCTGCAGGGTGGGGACGAGGCTGAGGCTGGCTGTGGCTGTGCGGGTCCGCGTGCCTGGCAGCGGTGCAAGGGCACCTGTGTCTCTGGTGGGGGATACGCTGACCTTGGTCATGGGGGGTGGGGCTTGCTGGCTCTGATCCCTGGGGGCTCCTTGCGCTGGAGCCTCTCAGTGATTGTTGCAGACCCCATGGGTGCTCCGCCCATGTCCCCAGTTGCTCACACACTGTTAGGGGTGGGGGATGGACAGTAAAATATTCCCCAAACTGGGAAGGCATTTTGAGACCAGAAAATGAAGCAGGTGACTCCATCCAGCTTCCACAGAGTTTTGTTCATGGTAACTTACTGACAGGGAGGGCCTGGCGGGGGACAGTCCGTGACAGCTGCATAGTTATTCTCTGCAAAACCCAGACCCTGGTCCACAGATTTCATAGCCCAAGGGGACAAGCAGAAGGGCACGGCAGTGAGATTCAAGGTCCACATGCACCTCAAAGGGCTTGCGTGCACCTCGGGGACAGCTGACCTTTGATTAGATCTGTGGCACTGCTGGTGTGTCAGGAAGGGCAAAAACTGTTCCTCTACCAGATCCATGGGAGGCCAGAGCAAGTCACCCCCATTCCAGCCATGGCGCGCACTTCCAAGGTATGTATATTAATCTCTGAGGGGCCCGGAACATGTAGCCCCAAGAGAAGTTGAGGGAACATGGACAAGATGGAGTCAGGATTGCCAGCCCCCCTCCACCCACCGAGGAAGGCCGCCCAGAGAGGACACCTGACTCTCTGTGCCTCCTGTTCTGTCCATTGGAGCACATCCAGTGACATTCGCAGAACAGGGTGCCCACTACATCCCAGGAGCAGAACAGTTCCTGGGGACATCGCTCTGAGAGGGACAAAAAAAAAAAGACTTATCCTCTTGCACCTGATGTTCAGTGAGGAGACACACATTAACACTCTAGAGTCATGTGGTGACACGAGCTAAGGGGACATAAAGCAGGTGAGGGGACAGAGGTGGCAGCGTGCTGGTTGGAGGCTGGTGTGACCTCACTGCGTGCAGAGAGATGGTGGAGACCAGGGCTGGTCCAGCCCGAATCTCCAGCCCAGGTGCACAGCCGGACACGGGTCCACTTGCTAACGGGACATCTAAGTGAACAGAGCCCCCCCCCACCCCCACTGGAGCCCTTGTCTGGGAAGGGGTGGGGGGTGCTGATCTCAATTCTCCCATTTCTGGTGAGATGTCTCCACATGGCCACATCCCTAGAGAATTGGGGGCCCTGCACCCTCTTTTCCTTATGCCTTCAGTATTCATTCCCCAACAGATCGGAAAGGGGAGGGATTGAGGAGAAAGCAGCACCCCTCCTCACCTCCCTTCTCTAGGCAAAGCCAGCCCCCCTACCCAGAGGGGAGAGAGTGACTCAGAAACCCCCCTCCCTATGGGGGCAGAGCCCTGTGGGGTGGGGACAGGAGCCAAGCCATCAGTGCTGCAACAGATAGCAGAGAGACTGATGCAGGGCGTACATTTCCCTCTTGAATGCAAATACGGGCATTTGAGGTGGGCTGGGAGCTGAGTTCAGCCCTGCACAGGCTCCGGGGGCCTCTCCTGTCCTCCCCTTCTTGATGCAAGGCAGCCCTTCATTTTCCTTGTAGTGCCTTTTTCAAGTGCATTGTTTTTCTCCCTTTGATAAAGTGTAATTCATTTAAGGCTCTCATGGTTATTTCATGTCTCCAAAGCATACTCTTCACGGGCAGATCAATTCCAAGAAAACACTTAAAGCTCGTGGAAGTTAGATCCATTAACAAGTGCTAAGTGGCCAATCGCTCACGGAGGGGGGCCTTTGACTAAGACCGAGAAACGATAACTCTGCCGGGAGACCGGAACAAGGTTTTATGAGCCTTCTCTTTTTCCTCTGTCTGAAATCAAAGCTCATTTTGGAGACCATGGAAGATGATCAAGAGAGCAGCCAGGCGGCCAGCCCTGCGTGGGAGACAGAGAGGCGCTGTCAGATCACTCCCCGGAAAGGGGTCTCTTCTCTGCAAAGACTGTAAACGCGTCTGCGAATCCGTGGCTCCGGAAGCCTTGCATAAATAGAATCAGTCATGCCCACGCCCGCGAGTATGGACGGCGGGAACAAGGAAAGTTCACTGTGATGCCCAAGTTTAGTGGGTAAGGGAAGGCAAGGCAGGGGTCGTGAATGAGCAGAGACCTTTTCTGGAAGAAGAGAAAGGGCCCAGCAAGGGAGCAAGAAGGAGGGGCAGACCGCTGCATGTCAGAGATAAATGATGGGGTTGGCTCCACAGATTCAAAACTGTTGAAAGGAAGTAAGAGCCAACACCTCATCTGATGACAGATCCCCTCGATAAAAAATGAAACATAATGACATAGCTTCTGGCCACTGGGCTCTTACATGGGCCTGACTCTATGGTAGTGTTTTGTTTGTGTTGCTTCAGTTAAGTCTAATAACCTAGCGGATTAGGTGAGATTATGACTCCATTTGACAAACGAGGACGTTGAGGTTCCAAGAAGGGAAGTCCTTTGCCCTAAAACACACAAGGTGCAATTCACATCCAGGTCTGTCTGATGCCACAGCCTGAGCACTGGGCTATTATACCTCCCTTGAACTCCTGTTTGTGCCCCTCCAAGGATGGGGAGCTCCCCACCTTCCCGAGAAGCCCATTCTGTCTCTGGACAGCTTTGAATGCTGCAAAGTCCTTCCTTCAGGTTACAGTGAACGCAATTTCTTCCTCTTCCACATGGCAGTCTGTTCTGTACTTGAAGAGAGGCCTCCCTTCTCTCCAGAGACATTCCACCCCAGGTTTGACAAGCCCACTCCGCCAGCGTGTGCCTTGCTACACAGCCCCCTGAGCAAGCCCTGGTCTCCGGTCTCCCTTTGAGACTGTCTGACAAATCTGGACGTGGTTCTCCAGGCAAGAGCTGCCCCCACAGATCCATCAGGGCCCCAGAACTAGGTTCTCGCCCTTTCTGTTGACTCTTCCTGAATGAGGACACATGTGTGGAGACACATGGTCATGGACAGCTGGGTAAAATCACCTGCATTCCCCACCCTGCTCACCTGATTCTTGTCCAAAATCTACCCTCTGAACTGTCGGTGGAGATCTGGATTAGAAGATTTCTTTTAATTTTTTTACATTTATTTATTTTTGAGAGACAGAGAGTAAACAGGGGAGGAGCAGAGAGAGAAAAAGACAGAATCTGAAGCAGGCTCCAGTCTCTGAGCTAGTGGTCTGCACAGAGCCCAACCCAGGACTTGAACCCATGAACTGTGAGATCATGACCTGAGCCGAAGTCAGACACTTAACTGACTGAGCCACACAGGCACCCCTGCTTTACTGTTTTTTTTTTAACAATTTTTAATTTTTAGAGGGAGCATGAGAAGAGGAGGGGGAGAGAGGGAGAGAGAGACAGTCCCAAGCAGGATCCACACTCAGTGTGGATCCCAACATAGGGCTCAATACCACAACCCTAGGATCATAACCTGAGCCAAAATCAAGAGTCGGCCATTGAGCCCGCTGAGTCACCCAGGCAACCCCTAACACGTTGCTTTATAATCCCCCTCTCCTGCCCTTCTCCGTTTCCCCATCTCCATTCCCAGATAGCCATGCATCTGCTTTCTGTCATTAGTGACTCGTTTGCATTTTCTAGAATTGTATGTATGGCAGTGTGGTCCTTTATGTCGGCATCAGGATAATTATTGTGAGATTCCCCCATGCTGTCACATGCATCGTTAGTTATCTTATTGCTGCGTAGTATCTCATTATATGAATATGCTAAATTTGGTCATCCATTTACCTGCTGATGGTCATTGGGTTATTTCTAGTTTGAGGCTATGATAGTAAAGTTGCTATAAACATTCATGTCCCCTTGGGTAAATAACTAGGGGAGAAGGGCTAGATCATACAGCAGGTGTTTCACTTTGTAAGAAGTCATCCAAATGTCCTCCAAATTGGTTGTGGATCTTACATTCCCATCCTCAGTGGGTGAGCGTTCCGATTCTTCCACATCCTGGACAGAACTTGATCTGGTCCATCTTTTAAACCTCAGCAGCTCTAACACACCATGTCTGTAGAGACATTCCATGGTGGTTCTAATCCATGCTCTTCTGGTCCCTGATGACATTCAGCATCCTTCCATGTGCTTATGTATTTACCATTCATGTATCTTGACGACGTGTTCAAAACCTGTGCCTGGTTTTTATGGTTGATTGTTTGGAGAGCTCTTTACATACTCAAGATAGAAATCTTTCATCAAGTCTGTGCTTTGTAAGTATTGTCTCTCAGTCTCTGACTTGTATTTAATTCTCTTAACATCTTTCAAAGAGAAGAAGCTTTTAATTTTAATTAATTTCAATCTATCAATATTTGCCCTTATGGACCATGTTTTTGGTGCCGTATCTAAGAAAACTTTGCCTAGCCCGGGGTCACAAAGATTTTTTTCCTCTGTTTTCTTCTAGAAGTTTTATAATTTTAGGATTTCAATTAGATCTAGGATCCATTTTAGTGAAGTTTTTATGTGGTATAAGGCATGAGCTGAAACTCACTTGGTTGCACAGGGACCTCCAACGATGCCAGCACCATTTGTTGAAATAACTATCCCTCCACCATATACCATTTGTACCTTTGTCAAAAGTCAATTGTCCACATATCTTTGGGTCCATTTCTGAATGCTTTATATTTTTCCACTGATCTTTTTGTCAATATTTATGCCAATACCACATTGTTTCAATTACTTCAGTTTTGTTAGTCTTAAAATTAGTATAAATCTTCCAAATATATTCTTTTTCATAGTTACTTTGACTATGCTAGGCCTTTTGTATTTCCCTATGAAATTTAAAAACAGCTTGTAAAAGTCTACAAAAACAAAACCTTATTGGCCTTTTGGTTGGGACTGAGTTAATCTTGACATCAATTTCAGGAGAACTAAATCAATACTAGGTCCTCTGACCCATGAACTTGTATCTCTCCCCATGTTTATTCACTTTCTCTCAGGTATGTTTTTGTTTAGTCTAGAATGTACAGGTCATACACATTTTTTTGTCAGTTTATCCCTAAGTATTTAAAAGTTTTCAGTATTGTTGTAATGATATTTTTATTTCAATCTCTAATTGCTCATTATGAGCAAATACCAGTACAATTGATTTTTCTATAAGGATCTTACATCCCGCCACCTTGTTAAGCTTACTTATTTGTCCTAATAACTTACAGATTCCTTTGGGTTTTCTATGTAGATAATCTTGTTGTCCGATACTAAGATTTTTACTTATTCCTTTCCTATATAGAGGTGCTTAATTTCTTTTTCATGCTTTATTGCACTGGCTAGACTCTTTTTTTAAAATTTTTATTTAATTTATTTTTTAAATCTACATCCAGGTTAGTGAGCATATAGTGCCACAATGATTTTAGGAGTAGATTCCTTAATGCCCCTTACTCATTTCGCCCAGCCCCCACCCACAACCCCTCCAGTAACCCTCCATTTGTTCTCCATATTTAAGAGTCTCTTATGTTCTGTCCCTCTCCCTGTTTTCATATTACTTTTGCTTCCCTTCCCTTATGTTCATCCGTTTTGTATCTTAAAAGTCCTCATCTGAGTAAAGTCGTATGATATTTGTCTTTCTCTGACTGACTAATTCACTTAGCATAGTACCCTCTAGTTCTGTCCACAAATCTTGCAAATGGCAAGATTTCATTCTTTTTGATTGTCAAATAATACTCCATTGTATATATACACCACAACTTTATCCATTCATCCATTGATGGAAATTTGGGGTCTTTCCATACTTTGGCTATTGTTGATAGTGCTGCTATAAATGTTGGGGTACATGTGCCCCTTTGAAACAGCATACTGGTGTCCCTTGGATAAATACCTGGTAGTGCAAATTGCTGGGCCATAGGTAGTTCTATTTTTAATTTTTTGAGGAACCTCCATACCATTTTCCAGAGTGGCTGCACCAGTTTGCATTCCCACAAGCATGCACTGGCTAGACTCTTAAGTTGAATGTTGAGTAGAAAAGACACTGGGGAGAGCAGTAATTCTTCTCTTGCTCCTGATCTTAGTGGTAGAACATTTAGTCTTTCACTGTGAAATATGATGTTAGCTGTTGGTTTTTCATAGGTGCTATTTATTAGTTGGCAAAAGTTTCCAACTATTCCTAGTTTACTGAGGATTTTTGTAAGGAATGTAAGTGGTGAATAATGATATAGTAAAACATACATGAAAAATTGATTGGAAAATGGCCACAGTACTTCTCTTCTGTCTACATCTCTTTCCTGCCTTTTGAAATGGTGACTTGGCTTCTCCTCTCATCAAAAGATGGGGTCTCTTGGGGCACCTGGGTTGCTCAGTTGGTTGAGTATATGACTTTGGCTCAGGTCATGATTTCATGGTCATGAGTTCAAGCCCCACATTGGGCCCACTAGCTGTTGTCAGCAAGAAGCCCACTTTGGATCCTCTGTCCCCTTTCTCTGCTCCTCCTGCCTCCCCCTCTTTATAAAAGTAAATAAACATTTTTTAAAAAGAGAGAAATGAGGCCTCTTCCCCCAACTCTTGAATCTGGGCTGGCTCTGTGATTTGCCTTGGCCCATAAAATGTGTGTCAGAGTGATATTCCAGTTCCCAGACATTTTAAAATATACCCAGTTGGGGCGCCTGGGTGGCTCAGTTGGTTAAGCCTCTGACTTTGGCTCAGGTCAGATCTCACGTTCGTGGGTTTGAGCCCCGCATCAGGCTCTGTGCTGACCGCTAGCTCAGAGCCTGGAGTCTGCTTCCGGTTCTGTGTCTCCTTCTCTCTCTGCCCCTCCCTCTCTCATGCTCTGTCTCTCTCTGTATCAAAAATAAATAAAACATGAAAAAATTTAAAAAAATAAAAAATAAAAAAATAAAATATACCCAGTTAAGGGAAGGGACTATATAAGACATACAGACACAGAAATTATTGTCATTAAGAAAAAAGTTTATATTCACAAATCCCTAGAAACAAGAGGCACATTATGCCACCCAGGGCCACCTGCAGAACCACCAACATGTGTCAGAAGATAGAAGGAAAAAGGGGGAGAGCATGGCTCAGAGCTTTCATTGGTGTTTTTGTAGAGGCAATGAGCAAGGCAAGATAGGTATGCTGAGTGAGTTTAGGATTGGATGATTTGAGTAATTTGGGCAGCTCTGGGCTGTAGGGGTGGTCCCAGGTATCCAGTACTAAACCCCTGGGGGATGTAGGGCAGGAGGAACACTGACTTGGTATATGAGAGCTCAATGTGGTTGGGAGTATGGGCTCGGGATTGGTTTGTATATGAATGGCACACTGATACCAAAATCATTTGCTATTTCCAGGAATTAACCCTAAGAGGAGCAGTCTTTACAGAATCCAGACTCCAATGCCAGAGCATAAGAATACAGAAAATAAGAATATATGGTCAATATACTAGCCCAAGAATGTATGGTCAAAAGATCTTGTGTGCTTTTGCTCCCTCTTTTGAACTTTTATCTTCATCATGATGGTAAGTCCGGGCTGGCCTGCTGTCAGATGAGACCACATGAAACAGAAAGGGGCCATCCCAGCTGAGGCCATGCTAAACCAGGGAGCTCCCAACCAATTCACAAACTGACTGCAGGTGGATGAATAGGCCCTGCCAAAATCAGTCAGATCCCCTCCAGAATACACCCAGATCAGCAGAAAGTACCCAACTTACCTACACACCTCTGAACTAAATCAGTGCCTGTTATTTTAAGCCAGTAAGTTTTGGGACGGTTTGTTACACAGCATTAGCTAACTAATACGCCATATATCTCTCACTACACAGCTGCTGGACTCAATAGCCTTGTAACATTCCATCTAATGCGTCGACTCTTCTCAATCATCTCTACACCACCATCTTTGTCCCTAAAATTCCACAAATGTTTCACCCTGAGTTGAGAGATTATAACTGAGTTGTTAGAACTCACCTCCCCCTTTCAGTGTAACCTTTATTCAACCAGTCAACAAATGTTTGAAGTGTATCCAATACATGTACCAGGCACAGAAGAACAGACAGTCAATAAGATAGACATAAACCCTGCCACCAAAGAACTCATAGGAGATATGAAAATTAAATATATAACTGCAGAAATAATTACAGTGAAGTTAAACATAGCATTTTACCCAGAATTGATGACATTTAGCATAGAAAGTACCTCAACCTACAATTAAATTGCACTGGCAATGCTCAGCCAGAATGTCCAGAGCCCCCCTTAGGAAAGAGCAGGTGTCCATGGTGAGAACTCACAGCCATCGGGGAACAGTTGGGCCCCCTATGCAAGGTGGGAACTCTGCAGCTCTGAATCAGAGTCGTCCCCATGCAGCTGTAATTAAGAGATTACAGAGTCCTAGAGAATAGAGTCAGGAGGGCTTTGGAAACAGACCATGGGAGAAAGAGGCCATGTGGCTGGGAGAGGAAACCTCCACCATGATTGGGCAAACTGAGTCACAGCCTTAGCTCTCCCACCCACACGCTGGTGACCTTGGGCAAGCCCCTTCCCTGCTCTGAGCCTCAATTTCCTTATCTGTAATCCTAGGCCCAAACCACCTGTCTCCCTGGGAGTCTGCAAGGGCTGCCTGAGTGTAACCCACGTGGAAATGCCTAGCACTGCACTCGGCTTAGTAAAGATGGGCTGGAACTGAACATTGTTTGCTGTGCTGGGGATGAGATCCAGGACTAGACCCCTATGCTCTGATACCCCAACTCCAGCCGTCCTGCCCTCCAGCTTGCAGTAGAAGCTAGACCCAGGGCCCCTCCATTGGGACCCAGCAATGAGTCCTACCACACATAGCACCTCCCTTGGCCATGCACCCTTCACCACATGCAAGGATGCTAGAATTCACGGGCCCCCCCCCCGGGGGCACATCTCCCCGCAGCTCCTGGGCAACTTCTTCCCTCCCTCCGTGATTCCACATCCACCGTCCATGGGGCGATAGCTGAGAGCATCTGCAGACAGTTGCTAGGGGTTGGTCGGTCCCTCCGCGGACTACTGTGCATTCCCTGTAATGACATTCATTAGTCTGTCTGACATCAACACTGTTCTCAGGTTAATATGTTTAACTTAATGAGGCATTATTTTTAGTTAGAAAACTCCTGAAGAAGCATGTTTTCTCCTGATGAGCTAAGCTGATGAGTAGATTAATACCAGGCTTGGGAAAAAGACCTAGACATTGTGTCTAACCAGCTACTTCTTCTTCTTCAGGTATGAACTGAGCTCGAATTAATTTAAGTTAAACTTGTCATTTCTGAGGGGAAGAAACAGGAAGAAGGTCCCCACCTGGCTCTGTGATTTGCCCTCCATGTGCTGTTTGTTTCCCTCCCCCAGTCCAGCCCCAGCTCCAAGGACATGAGAACACGGAAGACCAGAATATGACAGGGGGAGGGGTGCCTGACACTGAGCAGCAGGAGGGGCCAGTGCTTGAAAGGGGAGCCTCACGTGGTGACCGAGGTGCCCACCATAGTGGACAGAGCTGGGTGCCATCGGGCTCGTCTCTATTGCTGCCAGCTCTGATGGGTTGGTTTACGGTGCCCAGCACTTATTAGGCACTCAATAGATGGTTGTTGAATGAGTACCATCGATGCTCAACAGATGGCTTCTATTTATTCAAGGAATCACATGATCTTGAGAGAGAGAGAGGGTGCTTGGTGTTCCAGACACATCTGGTGGGTGAGCCAGTGTTCATGACTCCTGTTCCTGGGGCTAAATATGACCCAGAGATCCATGACTTGCCCAGTGGACATTCCCACATCCCTCTCTCCATGGGCACTCAAAGCCACTACCAGCCGTGAGATGCCAGCCCTCACAACTGCCCGTCTTCCCAGGAATGGGCTTCCAAGACACCCCAATTCACTGCTGTGTCTGCCCAAAGGTCAGACACGGGAAGAAACCCAGCACCCTTCCTGTACTCACCCTGCTTACTCACCCTGCACAAGTCAGCCCTGTTTCCACTGCATTCAAAGTCAAGAGTGGGAGTGTTTGCTGTGAGAGTTTTATAGGCAGAAAGAGGTTATTTGAAACCTTATTTCTGCCACTCTCCAACTGAGAAAGCTTGAACAAGTCTCTCCCACCACTCTGAAGTGACACTCGGTTGTAAAATGGCAATAATGCTACATTCTTTATCAGGTCACAAAAATGAATGAAAGGAAATCACACGTATAAATATGTTAACACAGTGAGTGCTCAGTGACCATGTGTAAAGATGAATTGGAAGGAGCTGAGGGTCATCAGACAATACCAGGATTTTACCTTCAGCCTCCTCTGATCTATCTTCCCTGCTGCTGTTCTGTTCTCCAACTCAACTGACTCCAACCTATGAGTGCTGCTCATTCAAGGTCCTGACAGCCAGCCCATCTAAGGTCTTGAATAATAACCTGACCACAGCTTGCGAATGCTCCAAGAGTAGCCCTCCCCCTAGTCATATGTCAATATCAAGGCTGATAGAGAGAGCTTGACTTTGGATTCCTTCTTGTCGGACCACCCACGCCTCAGACAGACACAGCCTCAGCACCTCGTCAGTGAGAAAACAGAGCTAACCCGTCATTTATCATAACCGTTGTGTCTCCAAAGGCCCCTGTCATGTGTGGTTTCCAAGGCTAGGGTAGGGAGGGCACCAGGACCTGGCATATGGAGAAGTGATGAGATGGTAGAAATGATGATGGTGGAGGGATGAGGTGAGACTCTGAAGCCAGCTGAGCCCTCCTCCCTTTTGCTGTGAATGCCTGTGGTAAGGACTGGCCCTCACTCTCCTCTGGACCTTGGGCAGCAGCCATGCTGTCTATATGGCCATACTGACCTTGGACAGCAGCCAAGCTTCTATATGGCTTTTATGATGCAAGGAATTGTCCGTTTATATAGTGGAAAGGAATTTCAGAGACTATCTTAGTTTGATAGTGTCTCTCCTCTTTTCACAGGTGAAGAAATGCCAGAAGTATTGAATCGAATTGTTGAATTTGATAAAATGGTCACTGGACTGAAAGGTCCAAGTCTTATATCAGCTTCACCTCCCCTTGGGCAAAATAAATCCTCCTATGAGATAAAGCACTCTTAAGGCTTATGATACTAGGATACCTAGTTGAAGATAAAATGCGGGTGATACTGCTGAGTTCCACAGCCCCAATTCTGTCCCCATATGGGGACAAGGGCCCAACAGGTTTTGAGTCTGCTGACTGCCCATCATATTTTTGTCCTCGAGGTATTTTATCCCTTCTCTTCTCTTAAGCAGAAGACTCTTGATGAATGGCTACTAA
This sequence comes from Mungos mungo, assembly GCA_004023785.1. NCBI lineage: Eukaryota > Metazoa > Chordata > Mammalia > Carnivora > Herpestidae > Mungos > Mungos mungo. Next base: position 47,234 of record PISW01005311.1, on the reverse strand, counting down.
ATGTGGCCATATTAATAACACTAAACTCATTAAAAGGGTTTTTTAGAAGACTCTCTCTATATCAGAGAACTGATGAGACACTGAAACAGTATTCAGGTCAAGAAAGCTACTTCCAGATTCAAAGAATGTTCCAGCTGGAAGTACTTTGGCAATTGTTCTATCCAACCCTCTGCATTTTATAGATGAGGACACTGAGTCCCAGGGAGCTGAAAAGGCCCTTGCCCAAAGTCCACCTGTGAGCTGGGGGCCGAGCTAGAACGAGAACCAAGATCAGCTCTTGGTCCCCAGCCAACACCCATGTCCACAGCCTTCTGTGTGTGTTGGAGAAGTCAGCTCCAAACATTCTGATCACATGCCTGGGCTCAAGACCTAAGATCAGCCCTGCTACGGTGAGAGCTAATGACAGCGGTGATGCCGCCATGAACTAGACAGCGCTATCTGTGGGCTGCTTTGTACTCTTCATTCCATTGACTCCAAAAAACTCAGTGAAGTAATCCCCAATGTTGGTGACATTCTACAGATGGGGAAATTGAAGATCAAAGAGAGTTAACTGGTTGGTATGGAATATGAGGTACGTGACAGTATCCTTAACTCTGTTCTTCATCTCTCAAGGCCATCCCAGGCCAGCTCTAGCCTCCCCTTATTCTGTTTACCCCAAAATCTCTCTTCTCCAGTTGGTGGGGTCCCAGGCATAGAGCTTCTTTGAACCGTAAGCCAGCCTTCTCAGAGTATCGATATTACTCAAAGATGTTATGGGAGATTATTTTGACCCAAACATAAATATATGCAAAAATATAATGGAAGAGAGTGTAAATTAACCATCATCTTTTTAAAGATAAGTAAGTAGTCTTTAAAATGTTCTGCTTTGGGGTGGGCTGTTCTGGTCAAGATCCTCAGAGTCCCAGAGAGCATTCCCTACCCCTCTGGGCATGAAAACTTCCAGAAGCATTACCCTTAATGCAAATCGGCATCCTAAAAATCATCCAAGTCTTCAATGACCCTAATCCCTCAAGGTCAAGTGGACCATACAAAGTATGACCTCTGAGGGGCTCCTGGGTGGCTCAGTCAGTTAAACATCTGACTTCAGCTCAGGCCATGATCTCATGGTTCATGAGTATGAGCTCCACATCAGGCTCTGTGCTGACAGTTCAGAGCCTAGAGCCTGCTTTGGATTCCGTGTCTCCCTCTCTCTCTCTCGCCCCTCCCCGACTCATGCTCTGTCTCTCTCTTTCAAAATAAATAAACCTTAAAAAATTGTTTTTAATTTTAAGAAGTGTGACCGCTGAATGTGCCTGGGGAGAGTACCGCAGCCCATAGGAACCACAGCTGAGAGGTGGGGGTGTGGCCCAGCACCCTGAGGGTCGGCAAGGAGGCCTGTGTGGCACAGGCTTCGTTGGTAGACGGGCTGGTGGGGTGTTAGGGGAGGTAAGTTGCCAGAGGTCACAGGGATCCTGGAGGCCAATGAGAGACTCCAGCTTTAATCTGAGGAAGATGGGAGCCATAGAGGATGTAAGCAGAGGAAGGATGCGATTGCACTCCATGGAGAGGAAGGGACCAGAAGGCCAAAAGTGGAATCAGAGAGAAGGCTGGGCGCCTCCTACAATAATTTTCTATGCTTATTAATTTGTGATATGAATCATGAAAGATGAATAATAACTAAACAAACAAGAACCCAGCACAATGCACGGCCCACACTAGGCCCTCAGGAGAGGTAGCTATGATCAGGAAATTGAAAGTACAGATAAATCCGAAATCAAATCCTACAGCTGCCTGGCCTCATTTTTCTCAGGCCAGTAGCTCTGTCCAGTCTCCCAAGGGGAACTGAAAAAGCAAACCCTCAGGCTGCAAAGAAAAATTGTTGATGACACACAGAGACAAGGGAATCTCATGCCGAGGTCCTCCGTCACTGGAGAAAGGTTTAGGTAAGCGATAAAACCCTCACATTTCTCACATTCAGCATGTGTCTGAGTGGCACATATCCAGAGTATTTTTAAGAGGAAGGAAACCTTTAAAAATTATATGCTCTTTGTTGGTTTAAAAATTAAATTAAAAGTTGAGGAGCAACTTGAGGGCACCTGGGTGGCTCAGTGGGTTAAGTGTCCAACTCTTGGTATCAGCTCAGGTCATGATCTAGTGGTTCCATGGGCTTGAGCCCCACATTGGGCTTTGCACTGATGTCATAGAGCCTGCTTGGGATTCTCTCTCTCTCTCTCTCTCTCTCTCTCTCTCTCTCTCTCTCTCTCTCTCTCTCAAAATAAATAAACAAATAAACTTTAAAAAGGGGGCTCTCCTCACTTTCTTTTGTCATAAACATTTTTGATGGGGTTTTTTAAGCTGGATACATAGCGTCCTATGTTCACACGGGCAAGGGATTGAGCGTGCTTGCTTTGGAGTGAAATCGACAGCCACCGTGGGTCAGAAAATGTGGCTTTCAGTGGGGTCTAAAAAGAAAATATGGCCCCATGGCCAATTATCCTCCAGCTTTCCAAAGGCAGCAATTCATGCTTTGTTGGTTCTTGCTCTCGTCCAGAATCAGTCAGAAAAACTCCCAGGCAAGGTTGAGCATCTCCCTGGAGTGCAGAGTAGGAGCCGCACTGAGCCACAGCACTCACTGTCCTTGGGCTGGAAGTCTTGATGGCGCTAGCAGCTGAACCACAGCTGGCGGGGTGAACTTGAGCCCCTTGTTCTACTTCACTGGGGCCTCAATTTCCCCAAGGTGTAAAACAGAGGACTTGGGCTCGTCAGTCTCTAACAATCCTTCTGAGTCTAAAATTACGATAAGCCAAGGCGAGCCCAAGAGGAAAGAAGGTAAGTGAGCAGAGAGTGGGGAGGAGGGAGGACCAATGCACTGAACCCAGGCACGGTTGTCTGTGACAGTTAAACAGCCAGCCCCCTGGGATAAATGAGGTGACAGAGCCTTCATCTACAGCCCTCCAGGTAGCCCCAGGAGGAGGGGACTGTCATCCTAGTTCATGGCTGTGGCGCCTGAGACTCAGAGGTTGGTGGGACTTGCCAGAGTCCACACTGTTGGAGGGTTGAAGAGGAAAACACCAGGGAAAGTGGATTTCGCTGGCTGCAGCCCCCACAGAGGTCACGTGCTTCTAGCTCGAGTCTTCCTCCTCAGTCATCCCTTCCCAGATGTACTGTGGGCACCTCCATGTTGTTCTAATGACCAAAACTCGGGATGTCGGCTTCCAGCCACACAGCTGGGCATGGATGCCCTGGAATGTGAGCCCAGATGCCATTGATTCTAAAGTTCAGGTCCTTTCTGTGCTATGACATCACCCCTGTTCCCCGCGCTACCTCCTCCAGTGAATCGGGTGCCAGGCTCTACAATCAGATACCAGGTGCTGTCTACATGGAGCTCCCCTGTCTGCTTCGTCCACTCAGATCTGATTCCCCGTCTTTGATTCATGAGAAGAAATGCCAGGTCCCATCTCAGAGGCCAGTCTGCAAACCCTGAGGAGACAAGACTACATCTGGTTTATCGAAGACTCCGGGGCAGAAGGCCTGACCCACTGGCCAGGTCCCCCCGGAGGTCTACTGGGGTGCATGGGAGGCCCTTCTCCCAACTAAGAGCCTGGGGTGGGAGAAGCTGGGCTGGGCCCTGATGACATCACCCAGGGTGGCTGGAGGCTGTGTCTCCAGCACCAAGACTGGATGGAACCAAGGTCAAGACTAGGGAAAGGGAGCCCTGCTCTGAAGCCCCAGGGAGGACAGGGCTTGGAAGGGAGAACTGAGCAGGTGACCCAGGAGGAGCTGAGACAAATCAAGGGAGACGTGAGGTCAGGGGCGGGCAAGAGACTCGGAGGCAAGTCTAGGAACAAAGGTGGGTCCCTAAACTGGAACGACCACTTTGGAAAACTGCAAAAGCCCAATATGTGTGTGGCCCATGAAATCCGGGACTTCTACTCCTTAAGCATCGACCCAGAAGTTCATCCCCATGTTTGCCAACAGGCATGTGCAGGCCCCTCACAGCAGTACAGGGCGTGACAGTCCCAGACTGCAGAGCGCCTGGTGTCATCTCGAGGTACAGGGGGGAATGTTCGCACAATATGCAAATGCCAAGCCCATGAATCAGAATGAACAGTGTGCGGCTTCAGGCAGCCACGTGGAGAAACCACACACACATAACGTTGAACAAAGTGGAAGCAAACAAGACTCGTAGGAGCACAAGACCATGTGAATCCATCCGTATGAAATCCCTGGACAGACACAGGTAAGAGTGGCAGAAGTCAAGGCGCTGATCACCCGTCCCAACCTGGGGTCACAGGCCCAAGGGGGCTGCCGAGGTACTCAGAACATTCTCTTGCTTGACCTGGTGCCTATCCCACAGGTATGTTTAGATTCAGAAAATTCTTCTAGCCATACACCTGTGATCTGTGTACTTTGCTCCATGTAGATTTTACACTACATTACCTATAACAAAAAATTTGCTTCAAAAAAAGATAAATCCCAAGGGCTCTTTTACTGAAATGCCTAGAATATGCCAGAAGGGTGGCAGGGCTGCAGGCACAACAGACAGACACACCCAACACATGTGCGAACCGATCATTTACAGTTGAATGAGGAATGAATGGACAGACAACCACACCAACCACTGAACCACGGAAGAACAAATGAATGAATGAACGAAATGATGAATGAATGAATGAATGAATGAAAGAGCACGTTCATGAGCAAAAGAACAGAGGAGCCAATGAAATAAAGAGCAAACAAATGAAGAAATCACTGGCTGACTGAGTGAGGAACCAAGTGCTGAAAGGACCAAGGGAAGAAGAATGAACAAAAGCACAATCAGTAGAATTAGAAACATTGGAACCCAGGCACAGAGCAAGGACTAAACCAACACAGAAAGAGGGAAATGAAAAAGCAATAAATGAATGGGGAAACTGGTGGAAGAGGCAATCTAGTGTCTACAAAAACCAATAAGCAAATGAATGAATGGATAAAGGGCTCCGTGGGTCCTGGCTGCCCAGCGCGGGGAGCGATTTGTAGAGCAGAAAGCCCTGGACATTTGGAGGAAGGTGTCCACTCAGACATTTGGGGTCAAGGGTGTGGCAATTAGCATGTTCCTCCCTGAGACGGCTCCTAAAGTGACTTTAATTTAGATGTAATAGGAATATGACTGCACAAATATCACTAATGCCATTGAGTATGCCGCTCGCCCCCTGGGATTAGCTGTGGGTTCTGTGGGAACAGCTAAATAGAATTGACTACATTGTTTTTCCAATTATGTTCCAGATAATTACCTATTATGTAGCAAACCCCCAGCATGATTTTAATAATCACTATTTAAATAACACATTTTCACTGTCTCCTTACAAATTAACCTCCAGGAGGTGTAATTAATGTCAGCGTGGGAGGGTTGGCGAGGGGCCTGGGTAGGAGGAGAGGCACCGGCGCTGCCATGGTCCGCAGACCCCCGGGTCCAGGGGATGCTGGGGACAGAGGTCGGGTTTGGGAGAACGTGGGTCCCGACAGCAGGCAAGTCACGCCCCTCACCCGGGACTCGCTCAGCTCCCTCGTGAGGTGGAGACGGTTCTCCAAACCCCCACCCTCCTGGGGTCCTGGGTGCTCTTACCGGAGACCTGGGTCAGGGTCAGAGTCAGGCTGACCCCGAGCGGGGGCTTGTCCTCAGCACGGGAAACAGGGGTTCCTCCCGACCGGGCTTCTCCCTCACCAGACCGAGGGCGGGACCCGTGTGCCCTCAGTGGGTACCTAGCACGCAGCGGGGGCCTGCACACAGTAGGTGCTCAGCAAACGCTGGTGAGAGGAACAGCCAGATCCCACCCACCGTGCAGCGTGGGGTGGGGAGGTGGGAGTGGGGAGGTTTAGAAACGGCCTGGAGCCCCTTTCAGGACAAGGAGGTTTGATAAGCAGGCGGTCCCTCCCCGCTGTCCTCAGGGAGCCTGTCACTGTCGCACCGGCTCTGAGGCTGACCCAGGCGTCACTGGTTCCCTTTACTCCTCCGCCAGCAGTCTGTCTGGGCCACTCTGCCTCCCATCCACCCGCCCCGTGCATCCCCTCTAACATCCAGGGCCTGAGAAGGAGGGACTGCGTAGGACGACCACGGGACTGCGCCTGGTGTCTGGGACCACCGGGCTCTGCCCTGAGGAAGAGCGCCCCGGGAGCACCTTGTCTTCTGTCCCCACTGCCCTGACCCGCCAGGGACCGAGATCGGCTCGTGGGCCTGAGACCTGCCAAGTCCCCGCAGGCGCCAGAGGAGCTGGACGGGGACGCCGGCCTCTGACCATAGCCTCGATGCATCCTTGCTGCTCGCACGGACTGAGTGCTCCGGCTGCACCTGTGAGTCAGAACTGTTTGCCCCCGCCCAGAGGGACAGCCGGGAAGGACAGTCCAAGAGGGAGGCCAGGCTCCTCTTCCGAAGCTTCCATTCCTCAAACAGTCCTTGATCATCACAAGTTGTCCTTAGAGGAAGAGTTATAGGAAGAAGACAAAGAAAGGTGGTCCCTTTGCAGTGAGATCAGTTTGGTCGTGATGCTGAAAATGCCCTTCACCCCGGTGAGGCCGAGTCTTCAATGATTAAGTGACTGGAGGACTCTGACCTTGGCTTCTTAGATGTCTGTCTCCAGGGAAGTCTGCCCTTCTTGGGCCAGAAAACAAACCTTCAGCCTGTTCTCACTGGTCCTTTCCATGTCTCCCTCCTGAACCTGTGAGGGAGATCAGCACGGAATCCCTGGGGGGTATACAGAGATGACTAAAGGGAAAAAACCTCCTGCTTCCACTGGGGGGAAAATGAAGGTGGCATAATGATTTTTTATTACCATAAAATTAATTAATAATAATTAATGATGAATTAAGACCATCACCAACATGGGCTGAGAGACTTCTATGCACCAACGTCCTGTGTATTAACTTATTCGATCCTCAAAATAAGCTCATGAGGTCAGTATCACTATTATTCCCATTTTACACACAAGAAAACTGAGGCACAGCATTGAGTTGATTAGAGGAAAGGGAGGCAGGTGGGGTGAATGGCCTGGACTTGGGAATTAGGCAGGTCAGAGCTCACATATCTCCCCGTTTTGCCCCTCATCACCTAAGTGGCCTTGAACAAGTGACTCCATGTCTCTGAGCCCCAGCTTCCACTTCTGTGAAATGGGGAGACTGATAGATTATGACTCCTGCAGGACCTGGGGGCAGGAGCTGCAGAGATGAGATGTCCATCTCCTTCCCGGAAGCTGGAGTCAGTGCCAAGCGCCCCACCTGTGGCCTCTGGGCACATTCAGGGCTGGGCGCACCCAGAGGAGGATGCCAGTCCCTTAGAAAGAGCTGGATTGGCTGAGTTACGTCTGCAGGCTTCCCCCAGGTCCCTGGGGCGCGGAAGTCCCAGGCACACACAATCCCAGTGTCCTTTCCGGGCAGGGGCCCATGCCAGCAAAGACTAGTGGACATACCTATTCCAAACATCTTTTCAGCAGAGTAACCGACTTCCCTCAGCCAAGCCAGAGTCCTGGGTGAATGGAAAGGCTAGATCCTTCCATAGATGCAAGTTAACATTTTAAGAAGCCACAAGACTGTTCCCCATAGTTATGGTAACATTCCCTGTTCCCGCCGGGGCTCAGTTCTTCCACATCCTCACCAGTACTTATTACTCTTAGTTTTTTTCCTTTTAGCCATTCCAGTGGGTGTGTAATGCCGGCTCATTGTGGCTTTAATTTGCATTTCCTTGATGACGAACGATGTTGAGCATCTTTTCTTGTGCTTATTGGCCATTCATATATCTTCTTCTTTGATTACTTTTTAATGAAAAACACATTTGCATCCAAACTGAAATTATATTGTCAGCAGTTAATTATCACTTGTCAAACAAGTATGTGCCCAGATTGCGGGTTTAATTTCCATATAGGTTTGCAAATGCCTCGTTCCTCATATTTGACGAGGCCCTTATGAATGAGAGACCGTCATTGTTGGAAATGATGCCTTTTTTTAAAGCAGTTTTAAAAATAAATAGGTTTCCTTGGTGTCTGAGTCAGGGTTCTTTGCAACTACCAGAAAACCGTTCAGTCTAGCTTAGGCGAAGAGAAATTGTGTGTAGAGGGGTATTTTACCAGGCTCGGGCTGAGTGGAGTAGTTCATGAAACTTACAGAAGACCCAGCCTCCCCAGAGCCTGGACCCAGGGCTTTGAAACCCCCCTGGGACCCCCCCTTACCCTCTACCCCATCCGGGCTTCTCTCTATGCACCTGTTCATTCTTCTTTCTACAGCCGGCCCCCCTCTCTCTCCTCTCACTGCCAGGATGCCCATCCCTCATCTCTTGAAATCACATCTCCTCGGGTCAAGGGCCAGCGGAGGCTGACCTCTCCAGTGGCCTGCGGATCCTTAGCCTTGAGGACCTGTAACTGTCTCCGAGGCCAAATCCTGCCTCGTATGACTTGTGTTGTGTGCCTGTTGCTCTCTACGTGGCCAGAGTGGCAAGTGTCTGTGCCTGTCTGTGGGGGAGGGGGACTCAACTGCGCAGAAGTCAGAATCCATTCCTGACTGTGATCCATCACCATCTCCTGTGATAAGATTTTTTTTCTTTATTTTCTTTCTTTTTTCCCTGGGGCCCTCAGCCCCAAAACCCCCACCTGGGGAAAATGGGACTGACACCAGTAGAAAATTCGGAGGCTGCTCAGTGTAAAACCAGAGGCATTCAGAAGAATCTTCCAGCCATGCTGGGAGCAGAGATGCAGGTATGGGCCCTAAAGGTCAAAGGGAGACGACCCATGTCCGGCCCTCCAAGGCCAAGACCCTATTCAGCCCTGCTGCCCCTGGTCAGCCTCGCCTCCTCGGGAAGGGGGCAGCCTGCTGGTCCTGCCTGTGCTCCAAATTTCCTGCTAGTGTTTTCATGCAGGTAAAGCCCACAGTGGTCATCGTTGGGCATCTGGGAAGTTGGTGTGAACCTTTTCCTCCACCCTGGGAAGTGCCTGGCTCCATTAACCATGTTCCAGAGATGCCACCAGTGAGGAGTAGGGCACGTGACAGAGGAGAGGCCTGGGCTGGACCAGAAAGTTGCTCCTTGTCCTGCCCCTGCCCTACCCTTGCCCTGCTTCAGTACCAGCCCTGCCTTTGCCCCAGCTCTTCCCTGCCCCTGGCCCCTGCCCTGGCCCCAGCCCTAGCCCTGCCTCTGCCCTTGCTCTGCCTCTGCCCCTGCCCTGCCCCTGCCCCAGCCCTGCCGCTGTCCCAGCCCTGGCCCGGCCCTGCCTCTGCCCCTGCCCTGCCCTGCCCCTGTCTCAGTAATGCCCCTGCCCAGCCCCTGCCCTGCCCTGCCCGGCCCCTGTCCCAGCCCTGCCCACAGGCCCCTCACGCCCTGGATGAGGGTCATCTGGGGAACAGGAAACCGACCCCTCACAGACCCGTATCCCGTATTCCGGAGAGTGGGTAAGAGAGAACGTCACAGCAGGGGCTCAGAGGCCCCAAAAGGTAAGTGGCCCACATCACAGTGGGGCCCTGGGACAGCGCCTTTCCTTACCCCAGGGTGGAGATGCTCCTCCCTTAGCCAGCAGAGCTTCTGTGAGGACATTCCCGTGGCCACAGTGGCCATACAGGAAAGAGGGCTGGTGACTCGATTACTCACCACCCAGTAAACAGCGCATGCCAGGCCTCGTCTTCGGACGCCTGGGGTTTCTAGCTCCATCCTGACCGTCCATCCAGGCAGCTGCTAGCAGGACAGGGGGACCCTGTTCTCATTCCTCAGGTCACGTGGGGTGCCCCACCCTGGCCCGGTCATTCCCCCCTCACCCCTCAGGGGCCACTTGCCTGCCTGATGGAATGACAAGGAGGAGGTTCTGGGCAGAAACAGGTGCTAAGGCTCAGAAGGAAGACCAGTGTCACGGACCGCCTTGAATGGGGGAGATAGGAGGTGAGCAGAGCCAGCCTACCTTGGGCCCCAGAGGCTGCATGAGGGATTCAGGACCCCATCCTAAGTGCCATGGGAAGTCGCCCAGGCCCGCTAGGGTTGTGTTGTTAAACTTCCAGCTGCCATGTGCTGGGGCGGAGGGGGCGGGGGGCCACCATCAGTGTGGATGGTGCCCAGTGTAGCAGGGGCGGGGGGCGCGGAGCAGGGCAGGGACGGCTCCGCCCGGAGTCTCCCGGTGACCTGGCTGCTTTGGGGCAGTGACAGGAGCAGGGTCAGGTCAAGAGGCCCCTGCAGGGGTCCGGGCACGGTGGTGGAGGGGGCAGGGTGGGAGCCCGCAGAGCGGAGAAGGTCCCAGATCTGGGAGTCCGTGAACAGGACCTGAGGATTATTCCCTCCCTAAATAGCAGCCATTTTCGGTTCGTAAAACATCATACTATTTCATCCCACATTTCCTTCCATTATGGGAGACTTTTCTAACAAAATAGAAATTTAGTGGAAGGTTAAAGAATGAAAATATTTCTTGCAGTGTTGTTTATAATAGTAATAAATGAAAACATTCAGATTACATAAATAGGGGATTAGTTAGATAAATTATGGCACATAGTCAAACGGACTATATGAGGCAGAAACCCGGTCAGACCAGAGCGTCGGGCGAGGACCCTGATCTGCGCGCGCAGCGTGAGGAGGGCGTGGCTGGGCTCGCTGAGACCCAGGTGTCCTTCTGGGGCCCCACGGGATTGCGCACGTCCCCGTCGCCTGCGTGGGGGGGTGCCCGTGACACCTGCTTTGGCCGAGAAACGAGAATACAGGTGGGGAGAGAACCTTCCAGGAGGGAGCATTTAAGGGTCAGAGCTCAGTTCTCCTCCTGTCCATTCCTCCCCGTCACCGAGACACAGAAGTGCATGGGGACGTGCCAACACCCTAGGATGGGGACGCCCCATCGGCCTGGTCCCCCGGTGTCTAAGGTGAGCAGAGCCCTCCCGCTGACCACAGCGACATGTGACAGGAGCGAGAAATGACCCCGCTATTCCGGAAGCCGTGTGCTGTCGCACCGTATCCTACTCGCCTGACGGCAACGTGGAAACAGCGTACATTGGGGCACCTGAGTGGCTCAGTCTGTAAGCAACCGACTGTTGATTTTGGCCTAGGTCATGATCTCACAGCTCGTGAGTTCGAGCCCCACATCAGGCTCTGTGCTGACAATGTGGACTGCTTGGGATTCTCGGTCTGTCCCACACCCCTGCTCGCTCTCTCTCTGTCTCTCTCTCTCTCTCATTCCAAAATAAATAAATAAACTTTAAAAAATTAAAAAAAGAAACAACATATGTGGAGAAACAAAGAATGAAGAAAGACATCAGTAATTTAATGGCCATTGTCTCTGAGAGGCGGAGCATCAAGTGACTGACATGCTCTCATATTTACCGCTTTGCACTTTCCAAGCGCCTCCCGGTGCGCGTGCCTGACTTGTGTGGAGGGGAAGAAGGAGCGTCATTAAGGAGAACGGAGCCACCGAGGCCAGCCCTGCCCCGGGGCTGCGGGCGCCTGTCCCTCACCTCTGCCTCCCGAGCACTGAGCCTCTGTCCTGGTCAATTAGCCCTTTATTATAGATCATTTCATTCTCTAATTGTCCGCCCTGCATAATTTAGCACGGCGTACGTGGTCTCGTTCCCAGATGGTTAATCCAGTGTCCCTTGGCCTGGGTTTCTCATCGCTCAGCGCAGCGGTGACAGGAAGAGAGAGCTTTCAGGGCTGCTCAGCGCCGCACTCCCTCGGGGTCCAGAATGAGAAGAGCTAATGCCCAGGGCCAGGCACTGTGTGTGCATTAATCCACTTAATTACTCCAAAATCCTGCAGTGGAGACGCTGTTGCTATACCCCATTTTACAGATGCAGATACTGTAGCTCAGAGAGGTTTAGAAACTCGTCCAAGGTCACAGAGCCTCCAAGTGGTGAAGCTGGGCCTTGAACCCGGTGGTCTGCTCTCCAGTCCCTGCTCTTGCTCCACTGACTGTCAGATCTTTCTATACCCGGGCCTGTGCTGGGGGCTTCGCGCCTTACAGCTGAGCAAGGATGCTGATAACACCTGAGGGGACAAGGCCGATTACCACGCGTCCAGGGCTCACCCTGCAGCACAGGTGTAAGCACTTGAGGGCGCAGAGCCCGCACAGCATCCCGCACACCCGAGATGGTGGCAGTCCCCATGGTACAGAGGAGGAGCCGGGACAGTGAGCTCCTGGGCGCTCAGAGCGTCCCCCCGGTGCTGCCCGCAGCTGTCACGTGAGCCCAGGAATCTGGGTCCCGCCGAGGCCACCTCATCCCGTCCTCACAGTGACCCCGTGTGGTCGGTGCCGCTGAGCCCACTTCACAAGGGGGGAAACTGATGAGGCTCATGGAGGTTAAGCCCCTTGCCAAGTCACATGACAACTGAGAGCCGGAGGCTGTGTCAGCACCCAGGCTGTGGGGTCCCAGGTGGGTCTCTGCTCTCGCAGCAGTGGGGAGAGGCCCGGGCTGGGGGGTGCCCTCCAGCCACGGGAGAAGCTGCTCACCAGGGGCCGAAGACATCAGCAGCCCCGACACAGCATGAGAGTTTTGACGACAGAATCCTCCACTGAGCGTGTCAGTGCGTTGCCACATCGAAGTCTGGCCTCTGCCCCGTAGGATGGATGCTTTTACTATCTTCAACTCACACATGACATGACTGAGCTCAGAGAGGTTAAGTAACTTCCCTGAGGTCCCACAGCAAGGAAGGGGCAGAGCCCAGACTGGAAACCAGCGTCAGCCAAAGCCAGTGGCAGACAAGATCAAAGAATGAAATAGCCACTTGACATGATTGTGTTTCTTCCCGAGTTGGACTTTTGGCAAAACTGAGAGTCATTTTCTTTCCGCTGACGTCTGGTATTTGCGGGGTCTGGAAAAGGTCCTGAGGGCGGCGGTGGTGGGCAGGCAGAAGCCTTCCTCCTCTCCGCTCCTGTCCTCAGAGTCACCCAGGGGAGGCCGGCAGAGGAGAGCACACAACAGTAACAGGCCTGGGACTGACCTATGTTCCCAGCCAGAGCCTCCCCAGGGTCTGCAGCCCAAGCCCCCCACCATCCTGTGCCAGAAGGTGTCTTTGGAGCCGGACAGTGACCCTTGGCCACCGTGCTGTCTGCCCCATCCACAGCCCCATGATACATACCTACATGTTCAGCATCACCCTGGCAGCCAGGTGTTCCGAGTGGGGCCCGAGCCCTGCCCCCACCCCCACACTTCCCCACTGTGGCATCTCCAGGCCCATTAAACAGGCAATTTACGGGCCTGACACATAGATTTGTATGAGCTGCACCAAGATCAATTTTAATGCCTCCTCTGACTAAGATTATGCCCTTGAACGGCTCCTTCCCCTTAGAGAGGTCTGAGCACTCGCCTCTTGTCTGAGCAGTGGGGGTAAAAGAACCCACCACATAGGGCCGTGCCAGGTAAACTGAGACACTGCGCGGGAAGAGTTTAAGAGTACAGCATAAGGTGAGCGCCCCCTTCAGGGCAGCCTCTGTTCTCTGGGACACAGTCGGGCTTTGAAGAAAGAACCAGGCAGGCCCAGGTTAAATGCCGTCCCTACTGCTTACTGCCTCACTTACCCTCTCTGAGCCTCAGTTTCCTACTCAGTGAAATGGGGAAAACACAGCCTAACCCCTAGGATGAGATGGGGGAGGAACTGGTGATGGAGGGGGTGGATGGGACCCTGAAGTGCCCCCCTCCCACATGGTTCCTTCTCCCTGCAAGTCTATGAAGGGCAGGGGGAGACGGGCAGAGTTCAAGTCCTGGTCCTGGCCCCAGCCCAGCGCTTGATGCCGCAGTTCCTACAAAGCACAGCCCAGGCTCTGGGGACCCCGTTAGTGATGGGGAGCTCACCAGCCCCCCACACACAAGGGATGGAGAAGCCCCGGGCTGACAGGAGAGGACGAGGCAGGGAGCCCGTGCTGCTGCAGCTCCGGGCACCGCCCCACAGGGCAGCCCAGGGCCGCCTCCTGACAGGTGCCCTCAGCCCTGCAGGGGGGGGTATTCCCAGATCCTCCAGCTGCCACAGGAGACGGGGAATCTGTGTTACTGAATATAAACTAGCAAAATATTTTTTTAAACCAATGATTTCATTTATCAACTTCTCTTTGAACCCTCTTTTTAAAAAAATCTATAAACACAGTTGCCCTTTAATTTCTGATTCCAGGCGTGGCCCAGCTATTGTGTGAGGCTCCCAGACAGCCGGGGACAGCCATGACCACAGCCAGGGACAGCCGGGACCTCAGCCAGGGATAGCCGGGACCACAGCCAGGGACAGCCGGGACCTCAGCCAGGGACAGCCATGACCACCCCCAGGGACAGCCATGGCCTCAGCCGGGGACAGCCATGGCCTCAGCCACTCTGTGGTCACGTCTGGGCAACACCACATGTGAGAAGACACCTGCTCTGGGGCCCCCTTCCATCTAGCTGTGTGGTCCTGGGAAATCAAGCTCCTTCTCTCGGCCTTTAAAAGATGTGGTCAGCGATTCACCAGTTCATGGGTTCAAGCCCCATGTCGGGCTCTGTGCTAACAGCTCAGAGCCTGGAGCCTGCTTCTGATTCTGTGTCTCCCTCTCTCTCTGCCCCTCCCCCACTCGTGCTCTGTCTCTCTCAAAAATAAATATTTTTAAAAATTAATGAAAGAAAAGATGTGATCAGCAGACAGCACATATCGTGTTGGGAGTGGTGAGGGGAGGGGTGTTGTGGAGGGAGGCTGGGCACACGTGGAAAGGTGAGGAAGGGAAAGAAGAAAAGGCACAGACTGCCTTCTGCCAGACCTGACTCCTGGGTCCTGACGGCCCTGGGGCCCTGGCCCTCCGCCCAGGACCCTGGGGGTCATCCTCGACTCCTCCCCCTGCCTCCCGGAACCCAACAGCAAGCCCACCCCTGGTTGCTGTGATCCAGACTTCCCATCCCAGCACCTCCCACCTGGACCTTTCTGCAGCCTCCTCCCTGACTCCCGCACCTCTGTCTTCCCCTGACCAGTGGTCAGAGAGAGTGGTTTGTTTGAAAAAATCTGCCAATGCTTCTCCCTCACAGGGGCTCCCTGATGCCTTGAAGATAAAAGCGGAACTTCTCCTCACGGCCAACCTGACCCAGCCCCTCTGCTCCTGCCGCACCTGCTTCCTCTTTCCCCATCCCATCTCACTGGTCTCAAGGACCACCAATCAGGCCCTGAATTCACCACTCTCTTTCCCACCACAGGGCCTTTGCACCTGCCGTCCCTGCAGCCGTCCCCACAGCGTGGAGCACCCCTCCTCCTCATCTTCTCAGAGATTCCCTCCCCACCCCTCAGATCTCAGGGCAAGTGTCCCCTCCTCAGAGAAGCCCTCCTCACCTTCCTGACAAGGTCAGGACCTGGGAACCTTGTCAGCTCACTGCTCACAGGGCCACTTGCCGGTTGTTAGGTGAGTGTCTGTGCCCACCACTGGCCGTGAGCTCTGGGCCAGGGAGTGTCGTCTGCGGGCTTCCCAGCCACTGCCCCCAGAACACCTGGTCCCCAACCCAGCGCACTCTGCACCTCCACAGCCTTTGCCCCGCTGTCCCTTCTCCTGGTGTGCCCCTCCCCCACCCCTGCCCCTGAAACTCAAGTCCTCTTCCAGGCTCAGCTCCCCTGTCACTTCCTCCAGGAGGCCCTCTCTGGTTCCCTCTGGTGCCAGCTCTGCTTGTCCCTCCTCCGTCCCCAGAACACCCAGCGTCTGTCCCCTGACAGGGCATGTTTCAGCATCACTGCTGGGGCCTGAGCACTGGAAGTGACTGGAGGCTTTCCTCTTCTCCCCTAACGTCTGGCACTAGGCCTGGCCCACAGCGGCTTGCACAGTGGGCGGGATGGATGAGGGAGGGGGGAGAGTGTGGGCGACGACCAGTCCTGGCCCCCATTGACCCAGGACCCACCGCGCCAGGCACTGCGCTGATGGCTTACGGTTTTGTTTCATTTCACCCTCTCTACCCCCTTGTACTGCGCCAACATGCACCCATATTCCAGATGGGACACGAGGCTTGGGAGGTCCGGACGCTCGCCCAAGGTCCTGCGGCGAGAAAACCAGGAAGGAAAACCCTTCCTCCTGCCTCCATTCCATGCCTCCCGCCCTGCTCCCGGGCTGAGCCCACGCGTCATGGCCACGTCCAGCCTGCCAATCCCGCCCCTCCCGGGGACCCACGACGGCCGCTTTGGCTGAAAGCCAGGATCACAAACAGGCAGGCTCTGTCTAGAAGAAGGACAAAGAAGGACCCACCAGGAGTGACTGCAAGAGTGTGTCTAAGAGTCTCTACGTCCACAGGAGAGCTTCCTGGTCCCACTCATGGCCCCGCGACTGTCCCCGGCATCAGCGGAGAGGCCCACACAGATGCTGACAGTCCCTCTCCCCGGCCCCAGGCCGGTCTATAGTTCACAAAAACACGGCTCTAAAGGGAAGACCTTCTGTGTGTCTGCATTGATCAAACCCCAGAGTCTAGGGCGGGGAGGAGAGATCCTGGAGAAAAGCAGAAGGAGAGAAAGGGGAAACCGGGATACGTCAGGGAGTTTAATCTGCTGCTCAGACATGAAAGAAATATGTTCGATTACATTCTGTTTCGTTTCACTGGGACGTGCACGTCATAGTTAGCTGCCTGCGCGCCTCAGGTGACGCAGAGAGGGCACAGGGGAAGGCCAAGAATAAAGACACGGACCAAACAAGACCCTGAGACTGGAGCGACGGAGAGAGGGATCCGAGAGCCCCGAAATGAAGGCACGGCACCCGAGCCCCCTCGGCCCCGATCCCAGGGCCCTGTGGCCACGCTGCCCACCAGCCCCCGGCCCCAGCGCAGGCCGGACTCAGGAGGCACCGCCGCCTCTCAGACCTGCCCCCGCTGCCGTGTGAGGAGCCCGCCACCTCCAGGGTCACGGAAGTGGTGAGCGGATGGAGAGAAGAGCGGGAAGGGTCACCCTGGACCCGCCACCTGGGAGGTGAATCTGTGCCAAAGGTGCCTGATGAATTAGCACAGCCCTCCTCCCCTCCGGTGCCTTCTGTCCCTAAGAGAGAGGGTCTTGGAGGAAGAAGGGTTCCTGGAGCCCCCAGTTTCCTGGCCACTGCTTCTACCTGCCCTGGGATGTGGAGAACCACGGGTGGGTGCTCCAGGCCGAGGAGCCGGGAAGAGACCACCCCCCCCCCGACCCCCGCCTGCTGTGGGGGGGGGGGGTCAAGGGCTGCCACGCTAGGCTCTTCCTAACCAATGGCTCCAGCCCCGCCTGGGCCAGAGCCTGGGTACATTTTACCTTCTTTTTTCTCTGCAGGAGTCACTGCCGAGCCCAGCCCAGCCCCAATTCAAATTCAGCAACTCCTTACTCTGTAACCTCAGACAAATGGCTCAACTTCTCTGACTCCAGCGTCCTTCCTTCATGAGAATGAAATAAGATGGCCCAAGCAGAGTCTAGCCAGAGGAAGCACTCAGTGTATGTGAGTTGTTATGATTCTGCACCAGTTCTCCATCCTTCAAAACACAGCTCAGGCACACCTCCTGCTAGGGCTGCTGACTGCACAACTCTAGGGGGAGCTAATCCTGTCATGGTCATGGGAAACACCTCTGGAGTTGTGCAGTGCACCACTACCACAACAGTACACTGTGGTCCTGGATTCCGGGAAGCTTTTCTTGACTGGCCGGGCTTGGGCAGGGGTCATTCTCTTCTCTTGCCCACCCCTCTCCTCACCAGATGGTGAGCTCCATGAAGACAGGGACTTTGTTTTACCCGCCCTGGTAAAACCAACTCAGAGCCTGGTCCCCAGTGGGGAGATACCCACAGCCATTTACTAATTTCAGGAATTACCAGCAGCCATTCCCATAACCAATAAATGGCTGAGCAGGGATTTACATCTGAATTTAGGCTCTGAAGCTCTTCACTGCAGTCCAGAGGTCAAGTAGCTGAAGGAGTTAGAGCTACCCTGCGTTGACACTTGCAAAGCCAAGCATCTGAAGGTGGCCAATTAGGCCCAGGGTCCAAATGCACAGTCCTTGCTTCCCATTGCCAGGCAGCATGGCCCGGTGACACCTTGTCCCTCCTCCCCCCCTGGTTAGCACGGGCTGATCCCTCTAGGAGACACAGTCCGGGTTTCTGCCTCAAACGTCACTGACCTCTTTGGAATTGCTCAGGGTGTGAGGGCTTAGTTTCTAGGGCACGTCAGATTGTTCTGGTATCGTCCCAAACAGGAGAGAGAAGAACGTCCCAGCCTTGCAGCACAAGCAGGTGTGAGGAGTAGGGATGTGGGGGGAAGGGTTCCCCAGGTGCAGGAGAGCCTTGGCCTTCTGCCCCGACCAGGGTTGTGCGGGGGTCGGGGCCAGGCACCTGCTCCCCTCGGGGGTTCTGCTTCCGTCCCCTGCTGGTTCCTTGTGACGCTGCTGCAGGCGAGGGCCCCGGGAAGGGGCGTCAGACTCAGGTGGGCGGCTGGGGTCTCTGAGCGGGGCCCTGAGCTGCGTGCGGAGGAGGTGTGACACCGGGTGCCCCCCTGTGAGTGTGCCTGCAGAGGAGGGTGTCTCGGCTGGGCCACAAGGGGGAGGACACTTACCAGATGGGGGAGGGACGGCCAAGCGCACCAGCTGATGAGACACTGAGTGTGTGCTGGGCTCACTGGTATTCACACACTAAACCCTCACAGTTACCCCCGAGAGGGTAAGGTAGATACTACCATTATCCCCATCTCACAGGGGAGGGAAACTGAGGCACGGGAAGGTATAAAGGCCCAATCCTCATCTGGTGAGTGGCAGGGCCAGGTTTCAAGCTGAGAGGATCCGGCCCCCTAAACGCTGTGGACGGGGACAGGGAACAGCAGCTGCAAAGGCTCAGAGGCAAGAGCAAGGGGCATGGCGGACTCGGGTCCCAGAAGCAGTTCAGTCTGTCCTGGAGCGACAGCAGGGGACGCAGGGGGCTGGTTCGTGGGGAGCCTCACGCTGAGTTAGGGAGTGTGGACCCCACAGTCACTGTCCTGGGTGGGAGGGCAAGGACCCAGGTGTGACCAACATGCTGGACCGGTGACTCTTCTGCACACATGACCCACCCCCGGGGGCGGTGTCACTGCCATCTCAGGACCCCCAGACCGGGCACAGGAGGGGCACAAATCTGCTGTGTGACGGGCACCTGCTTTCTCCTTCCCCAGGCTCAGCCCTGGGCGGGCACCGCACAGGGCCAGGACGCAATGCCCGGCCCTGGCCCTGACTCACAGGGCTGATTTCCTCACCCTTTGAAGGCAGATGTGGCCTGTCCCTTGCTCTGGCCACAGAGATGTGAGAGGCGGTGTCCGTCACCTGGAGGGAACTTTAAGAGCCAGCGCCCAGGTGGCCGAGGTGGTCACAGAACCCCGTGTCAGCCCTCAGCCACCTTGCTGAGCAGAGCACACGACCCGCCCTGAGCAAGTCAGGGCACAGAGGGGCCCCCTCGTGTGTCGGGGATGCCCCGGCCGCACCGCCCAGGCCTCCCGCTGACGTCACCACTGGATGCCCAGCACCCAAGAACGTGCGTGTGACCGTGAGGAGGGGGATCCCGGCCCTCCCCAGCCCCCAGGCACCCACGGACACTGGTCCCTGTGAGACAGGTTACTCGCGTGGGAGGGCCCCCCACTATCCAGGAGGCCGACTCCCTGGGCTCTGACGTACCCAGACCTGGGCCAGACGGGCACGTTCTCTGACAATGTGCAGATCCCCCAAGAGCCTCAGGGCTCCTTGCTCCCCTCTGTTTATGCATCCATCCAACAAAGAAGCCTCAGGAGACTGAATCTGTGCCAAGCATGTGCTGGGCACTGGGAATCCCCAGGGAGCAGGACCCACACAGCCCCTGCCCGCCCCCCTGGAGCTCACAGATGAGTGTGGGTGATGGCACCCCAAGAAAATAATTACAGACAATGCTGAGGGGGGCATGGGGAACAACCAGGGATTGAGGAGAAGATATCAGGGAAGGAAAATAAAGTCATCGGGTGAGGTGGGAGGGTCACATTTAAGCTGAGACCCAAAGATAAGAGGGAACAGCTGAGTGGGAAGAGGACAAGAAAAGGTATTCTAGGCAGTAAGAACTGCATGTGCAAAGGTCCTGTGGCAGGAAGGGGCCTAGAAAGAAATGGCAGAGAGAAGGGGAGAAGGGAGGGAGTTGGGGGTGGGTATAGGCAGGGGCCAGACCACACCAGCCTGCTGGCCTTGGGGAGGAGTCTGCTCTTGACCTTGGGGCCAAGGAGAAGCCTGGAGTCCTCAGCTTCAGAAGTCAGGAGGGGAGGGAAATGACCAATTCACATTCAGAAGAATATTCTCTGGCCCCAGGGCTTAGCACAGGGCTTGGCATACAGTGGTGTCCAATAAATGCTTCCAATGAAGACACCACATGAAAGTGAAGAGACTCTCTTTAGGGCAATATTGACTCGTTTTGGTCAGTCTGTGTGCTCTCTACACCCAACGGGGAGTGTCCACTGAGGATGGGGAGTAGCTGGTGTTTGTGGAGAAGCTGTGGCCTGCCTGGAGCCCCAGACTTCTCACATGACCTCAACGAGGGCCCCACAAGAGTGTCCACAGATGTCCCCAGTGAGGCACGGGGGTTGTTTTTCCCATAACACAGGTCCAAAATGGGAACACTCCAACCTTGACGCCAGCTCACGTGAATCAGGATTCTCATTAAAAAGAGCATCAAGAAATATCTCAACGTGGAAATCAATGGACACTCATGAAAGGAATCGCTAGCTGAATAATGAGGGAGAACAAGTCAATGGCAGTAAGTAAATGCAGAGGAGAAAAAGCCACAACTCACCCCTGGTTATAGGATAGGAGACACCGAATTGATAAACCCACGACATTGAATTATGAGAAAACCAGCAACTTCTTAACAGAAGAGGCAGAAACCAGCTAATGTGATAACAGACCATGCTGAGGAGGCGACATCAGAGCCTGCGGCTGGGTCTAGCCAGTAAGTGATTTCTAGAAGCCCGGCCTGCACCCCAAAGTGAGCCCTGGGGCCAGACCCTCAGCCTGGCCCCACCCTCGCTGTGCTCCCTGAGCTCACTCTCCCCCACACCTTCTCTGGACCACAGGCCAATCTGTCCTGCCCACCTCTCCACCTCCTCCAGGAAGTCTCCCCTGATTCCTCTAGGCCCCAGCAACCCCAGCTCTGACCTCAACCTGTCTTCCCCAATTATGAAGGGGTCTCAGCAGAATGTGAGATTAACAGTTTTCAGAGCACACAGCAGATGTTAGGCTCAAATTCTCTTTCCCACAGAAGGTGACCTCATCTGGCATTTTGAGAGCATTTTAAAGTTTGCCGAACCCTCACACCTTCATCAATTCTCAGAACCCCAAGCAGCAGGCAACAGGGTGAACTCTGGAGCCAGAATCCCCAGGTTCGAATCCTGCCTCCACCACTCATTAGTTGGCTTTGATCAAGTTATTCTCCCTGTTTCAGCCTCGGTTTCCTTACCTATAAATGGGGTTAACAGTGAGATCTTGCTTGTAGGATGATTGCAAAGCAAGAGTAGTGCCTGGCCTGTGAACGTCTCTCAGTCATGTCTGAGACTTCATCAGCCTTCCCATTTTACAGGTGAGGAAACCGAGGCACAGAGAGAGAGGGGACACGATCTCCTGTGTTCTCACAGCTGGTGGCTGGGCCAGGATTCAGAAGGCTGTAACTTCTACGGTGGCAGGGTGGGGATGGGGGGAGGGAGGCTTTATCCTCCAGCTTCACCCGCACAGAATCCCTCCTCCTGCCCAGGCCGGCCCAGGGCCAGACCTGCAGCTTCTGCCCTGGCCACTCGGGCACCCGAAGGGGGGTCAGTAAAAGCATCTGACGACTGACCACATACTCCACCACAGTGCTAAGCGCTGACCACCACTCTATCCCCACTTCACAGAGGGGCAAACCGAGGCTCAGAGGGGCTAAGGCATGCGTCCAGGATCACACAGAGAATGGCCATCAGAGTCAGCTCTTTACCTTTATCCATCACCCCAGGCCCTGTGCATCCCCTCCCCCTACTTCACCCCCACCCCCCACCCCTGTGCTGCTCCCTTCACACTCCATCTCATCTCATCCCCCTACTCAGAGGGAAGTCTCCTCACCTCCTATTTCACAAGCGAAGAAACTGAGGCCCAGGGTGTGCAAGGAGCCAGCTGAGGCCCCACAGCCGGCAGGTGGATGGAGCCCACGGGATTCAGACCCAGGGCTCCCTTTCCCATACCTACAGAGAAGGTGGGTCCCTCTTCCCTTCTTGTTCGGAGCCCACAGGAGGGACCCAGGGTGTCCGCTGAGGGGAGGGACTGTAGGACAGGGGCCGGCAGGGCACTGTCGGCAGCGGGGAGGGGGTGGCAGGCTGGGCAGCCAGCTCCCAGGTCCACGAAGATGACCGCTGAGTTCTGAAGTTGCTAGAATTTTGCAGACCTCAATCCTCAGCAAAGTCAGAGGGCTTAAGGCAGAGCCAGTTCTCGGAGACCCTGGGGAGAGGCAGCGAGTGGAGCTCATTTCCTGGAGTTTAAGTCTCTGCTCCTCTTCTCTGCGCCACCTGGAGAGCTGTGGGATGCATCGAGCCACATCTCCAAGTGGCTGGCGATAAACCCTGTGAGGACGGATTTATGATAAACTCATTATCTGGCCCTCCCCAGGGTCAGGGGGCACGTCAATAACGTCCTGCCCACTCTCTCCCGCAGAGCTGCGGCAAGGCTGCAAATCCACCCCCCTTTCCCGCTGGAAATCAACTGGAAACCCAGTTGCGAAATCAACTCTACATGTAAGAGCTCTTAAACCACAGGACTTTTCTAGGCCAGGACGGGACACGCCCCAAGGAGACACCCTCCTCAAGTCAGACCCAGGTTCTATCCGGGGTCGGGGGGAAGAGGGGGCACCTCCCAGGGCCAAGCCAAGTCAGGGACACAGCGAGCAGATGCCAGGACAAAGCTCAGCTGGGCGGGGCTCTGTGCTCGGTGTCTCCCTCTCCTACTCAGGGGCCCGTTCCGTCCACTAGTCTCTCTATCAAAGAAGAGAAGTTCAGCGCAGAAGGGACAGGGGACTCACCGGCTGCCATCGAGGGCCAGGCCGAGGGAGGGGACCGTGTCTGGCTGCCCCATCCAGCCTTCGGTCCAGGAGACAAGACTCTTGGACTGCACTGAACACGGAGTCACAAACGCAGGCTTTTCCTGAGGATGCTCTGGCTCTGAGTTAACCCGCGGAGCACCATCTCCATGAGCTGCCTTTGGAGAAGAGAAAACTTCCGTGTGCAGGTAGAGCATTGACTAGTCCTGTGTTCCCAGACATTGGGTGACAGCTCCTGGGAGAATGGCCGGGCTCTCGTCTCCTCCTGTGGTCTTGGGTTCTAGAACAGAAGAGAACGCGGTATGTGCGTCTGCGGAGAGAAACGACTGATCGATTTGGGTGCGTCAGATCCAGATGTGGCACCTCGGATGCAGGGGTAACCTCTGAGTGGCTGTCCACAATGACAATATTCTCTGTCATCAACCGTGGCGATTTTAACGCAAGATCTACAAATCCTTTGAGTTCTTTTCCTAGGACTCTTTTGTGTACAGTGGTATATGGTGGGAACCACAGGTCATCCGGGGCTGAATCCTAAAAGCTGTTGGGAGAGAAGTCCAACCACACCAAGGCAGCCATGCTGTAAGAGAGCCCAAGCCTCATGGAAAGGCTCCAGTCAATATTCCCAGCGAGTCCAACCTTCAAACCCACCCCAGCTCAGCCATCAGACACGTGTGTGAACAACCCCCCCCCCGAAACTGTCAACACCCACCTGCTGGGGTCGCTTCCAGACATTCAGACCTTCCCAGCCAAAGCCCTAGACATGATGCAATGGGCCCTGAACCATTCCCACTCCTGCACCTTGTCCAAATTCCTGAGTCATAAGCTCTGGTCGTTACTTCACACCACTAACTTCTGACTGGTTCATTACATAGTGGTGGGAAACCAGACTACCAACCTAGGGTACAAAACAGTATTCAGAGTGGTCTGACTCTGAGCCTTCACTTTATGGTTCTCATGAAGTTGATTTTCTTCTCCTGGGAAAGACCCCCAATGTTGAGTGTGGCAGCTAGCCTTTGCCGTGTAACAAAACAGCCAAACCTGAAAACCTTGAAACAGCAGCAAGTGTATTATCTCCCACAATCTGGCGGTGAGTTGGGTGGATTTGCTGCCAGTTTCAGCTGGACCTGGTCCTATGCTATGTCCCATCTGGCCTGGAAAGTCCAGGCTGGCCTTACTCGCTTGGCTAGAAGTTGGATGTTGGCCCGGGTGCCTCAGCAGTCCACCTGTCCACTTACCCTCCGGCAGGCCAGGCCAGCTTCCTTCCTTACATGGTGGTCTTAGGACAGCAAAGCCCTGAAGACAGCCCTCAGGAGGCACACAGCATCTTTCCACTGCACCTGTGGGCAAGAGCCAGCCATGGGCCTGAGCAGATTCAAGGGGAGGGAAGGAGAGTCCATCCCTGAATGGGACAAATGACATAGACAATGCACTATGAATGGGAGGAAGTGTGGCCATATTTTATAATCTACCCCCCACTGAGGAAGCATTAGACAGCCCAGTGGGAAGAAAATGCGTGTTCCTTGTGGAGAGAGAGGATCAAGGGTGAGCCTACAACCCCCAAGGGACTTACTCAGTCCCAAGGGACACCACCATGTCCCCAAGAAGAAAACAGGCACGTGCTCTCTCTCCATGGGCTCTGTGGCCGTCCAGCCAGTCCTGTCCCTGGTGTCAGGAAGCAGGGGTCACCTCCCCAGCCTTCTGCAAATGGTGGGGGTGGGGGGCACACACCCAGAGATGGCCCTGCCAGTGCCGGGTGAGGGGTGGGGGGCAAGGACCCACAGTGGGGTTTGGCTGGTCGGCTGACGGTGCTGGGTGGGTCTACATCACAGAGAGGGTGGCATCCAGTTCCCAGGGGTAACCCAGGAGGACGACGGAGAGGGAGATACAGTAAGACCTTGCTTTTCAAGCATAATTCCAGAAACATGCTTGTGATCCAAAGCACTCGTATGTCGAAGCAAATTTTGAGAACCATACACTCAGGGGAGATCATGAGACCTTTGGCATCACGTCCTATTCCTGTTACAAGACATCGCTTGCCTATCAAGTTAAAACGTATTAGAGATGTTTGCTTGCCTTGCAGAACACGTTACTCACCATCCAAGGTTTTACTGGCAAAAGCAATAAAAAGCTGGGGACTGTTGTATGGCTACGGCAGGTTGGGGAAGGGGGTGCCTGCAGCCTCACTGGAAGCTGCTCGGGGGTGCAGTAACCCCCTCATCCACAGCGTCCACCCCGGAAACCCACCACCGTGTGGAATGGGGGCCCAAGTCAGTCTTACCTCCATCCTGAAGGTCTGTGAGCAGGGAGACTGGGATCAGCCCAGCTTTGGTCAGGTACCAAATTTAGACGAAATCACAGTGGCCGAGGGGAGGGGACAAGGTCAAGCAAGACCTTGGGAACCCTGGCTGCACCAAGAGTAAAGGGACAGGGGCAGGTGCCTTGAGGCAGGAGAAGAATGGGGAAAGAGAAAGAAACTGAGGCTTGGGGTACAGGGGCTTCCCGGAGGCCAAACCAGAGGTCAAGCATCAGGGCCGGGACCTGAACCTAGGTCCTCTGGGCTCCGGCATGTCTGCTGGAAGCACAAGGCAGTAGAGTCTCAGACTGTAGACTTCAGAGGCACTGCAAAGGCTGGAGAGGCTGCGGGGCCCCAGAGACCAGGAATAAGAGCCCTGGGGGTGGCGCCTGGGGGCTCAGTCGGGTAAGTGTCCGACTGCAGCTCAGGTCATGATCTCATGGCTCGTGAGTGCGAGCCCCATGTCGGGCTCTGTGCTGACAGCTCAGCTTCTGTGACAGCTCAGATCTGCTTCGGGTTCTGTGTCTCCCTCTCTCTCTGCCCCTCCCCTGCTTGCTCTCTCTCTCTCTCTCTCTCTCTCTCTCTCTCTCTCTCTCAAATATAAAAAAAAAAAAAAGCATAAAAAATTTTTGTGGAGAGTCCTGAGTCCCGGGGCCCCAGGGAAGGCTGACGCTCTACCCCCGGTGGTTCCCCCCCCCCTTCGGCTTTGGGAGCACATCTTGGGGGTAGTGGCTGAACCAGACGCATGTCTCGAAGCTTCCACTCCTCACAAGCAAAGCTGGTATCAGTAAATCACCCCAAATAATGGGGCTGTTTGCTCAGGAAATCGAGGAGGCAGTAAGCAGTTGCTGAAGTCATTAAACACAAACAGCGGAGGAGCCGTGGATGAGCCAGGCTGCTCCCATGGCAGCCTCCCCTCCGCTGGGTGGGACCAAACCACTGGGCCGTCTGTCTGCTGACCTGAGAAACTGAGACTCAGAGGATTAAAGAAATCCAGGAAGAAGGCAGTAGAGGTTAGGGTGCCTTGGGAACCACTGAATATAAACCCCTTGGTTTACAGATAAGGAAACTGAAGCCCAGACAGGAGGAGAGACCCTTCCAAGGACACACAGCAGACTAGAGTCTGGAATGTTCCTAACACACCTAAGTTGAGGGTCAAGGTCATGGGGATAGGGTAGGATCTGACAGGTGGTAAATAAGGAAACTGAGGCTCAGAAAGGGTAAGTAACGAACCCAAGTACTCACAGAAGGGTAAATGGTGGAACAGGCGGTGGTCCTGGGTCTGTCTGACAGGTTTTAATTGTGCACCACAGCCTTACTGTCTGCGGCTTCTGCATCAGGACTTAAAGCGGGGGGCGTGCCTGGGTGGCTCAGTCGGTTAAGCATCCGGCTTCAGCTCAGGTCATGATCTCATGGTTCGTGGGATCAAGCCCCTCATCAGGCTCTATGCTGACAGCTAGCTCAGAGCCTGGAGACTGCTTCGGATTCTGTGTCTCCCTCTCTCTCTGACCCTCCCCTGCTCACACTGTCTCTCTCTGTCTCTCAAAAATAAATTTAAAAAAATATTTAAAAAAAAAAAAAAGGAGAGGGTGAGGAGAGGCCAGGGAGAGCAGATTTCCAGGGGCAAGGGACAGTATCCCAGGCCGAGGGAAGGAGCAAAGGCACGGAGGCAGGACCCTGTCTGATATATGGTAGCACCAACCGCTAGGTGGCAAGTCAAGCCCCACTCACCCCGCCTTCAACAGTCAAGGGACTGCATGGGCTCATGGAACTGAGGCCAGAGAGGGTCAGAGCTAAGCCAGGATATCTCCCGCGAGTCCATCCTGATCCACCACACCCTGCCCTGCCCCGAACCCAGAAGGATGGCCCGTGTGGGTTACTGTTCCTCTGGCTTCTAGGGGGGCTCAGTCAATGGCGAGCCCCAAAGGGCGGAAGGAAGAGTGTGGCCTAGGTATTCACTGCCTCCCTCCGACCACCCACACAGCTCCTACAGGTGGTCCTCTGTGCACAGCCCTGTCTCCAGCGTCTCATCACTGCTCCCTTCCCCTCACCCTTTTCAGGCCCCAGGGTAGTGGCCCCTCGGTCACTTGCCCTGTGGTGGCGAACTATCTCTTCCCCACCACTGTCCTCACTCTTATAATTGTCCACTTATTCAACTGCCTTCCAATTTCCCAACTGTGTTTCCTATGGAGGCCCAGACTCATACAATTGGCTTCAGGTGTGGCTTGATCCAGGGGCTCAAATGATGTCACCAGAGACCCAGGCTCGTGTCATCTCCCTACTCTGCCTGCTGTGATACCAGCTTTGCATGGTAGCACCCCCCCTTCCCTCCCCCCATCCTCTGCCCCACCCACACTCACCTCCAATGTCCCACACTCTCTAAGTCTCACTTCCATGTGTCACACTAGCCATGGGGAAGAGAGAGCCTCCTTTGGTAGCTGAATGGGAAAACCACTTGTCTCCCTGAAGCCAGAGCAAACACCTTCATATCTCATTGCTTCTGAATTGATTTGTTCCCACCCAAGACCATAACTGTAGCCAGTGGCTGACTCAGGTGAGTTGGGGCCCACCTTGAAGCTGTGAGCGGGCCAACCCTACCCAAACCACATGGCTGAGGACACAAAAGTGTCAGCTCCACAGGAGGGAATCCAGGAGAACCGGGGGGTGCTGAGGCAGAGGGAGGGCAGCCCGGAGGCTGTTTGCAGTGGTGCAGGTGAGCACTGACAGGGGCCTGGTGCAGAGCTGGAGGCAGCGAGAAAACGGAAATGTCAGAGATCCATGTATCGACATCCACTCCTGCATTCCAAGGGCCCAGGTGAGGAACTGAATTCCAGAGAAGGTGTCTGGCCTTGTATGATTCAGGACCTGCCCCTTGGCCTTCTCTGACCTTGCTGACGGATACACAGCCGATGTGGGAGGTGCAAGCACAGAGCCAGGGCCCAGCAGCCACCCACACCCATGAGTCATGGGAATCGGGCCACAGATGAATTCAGCACACAGATGGGCCCCAGTCAAGGTAGGATTCTGTCCTGGGGAAAGACAGACAGCCATGCAGGGCAGGGAAAAAGCCTAGACGCTGGAATCAGGCTCCTGGGTCCAAATCTTCACCCGCTCCTCACTTGTTATGCAGTCTTAGGCAAGTTACGGGTCCCTCGGAGCCCTGGGTTTCTTATCTGTGCAAAGAGGGGTTAGACTGGATCACAGAAACCCACCATTCAAGGCACCTTCTGGGAGCATGCGGGCTGTGGCTCAAAGATGGACCCCTGAGCTAGGAAAGGAGAAGTCCCTCGCCTAGACTGCTACCCACCCAACCTGACTCCATGTACCCCGCCCCACCCTACGCCCCCCCCCCCTTACAGGCGGCACGATAGGACGTCTCAGGAGTGCTGCACCTGTGACCTGCAAACCCGAGGCCCCTGGTCTACTCGGGTGTGGCTGCCGATTGGAGCCCATTACACTTTGCTGGAGAAAGCGCTTCTGGTTCACTATGGGGCATGCGTGGACACTAAACACCGGACGCAGCCCCTCCAGGTAACACTGCACCCAGATATTTGTATCTTGGCTTGGATCCACTCGGTGCCAACCACACCTGTTGGAAAGGCCCCGAATTATCACCTTGGTAAATGAAAACGAAATATTCAAGAAGGAAGCAAGTGTGGTCCCACAGGTGTGTCCCCCAATACGAAAAGGCGTCACCTTTAGGGCCGCTGTCCCTCTCCTCAGTCAGCCACAGGGCCACCCTTTGGCTACCTGGAAATACCAGTTCTGGTTCCAGAACCATCAGCTGATGGTTCTACGGTGCAACTGTCCGGCCCTAACAACTCTAGAAGCCCAAGCTGAAAGCCATCGCCCTTGGCTGTGACACTACTCCTCAAGGCCAGACATGTTATATTTTTATCATGTTATCGGGCCGTAGCTAATGGCTTAGGTATCTGGTCAAGCACACAGATGGTGGTTGACTGATATAGTGACACCCTTCTGTGGAACCATGAGCTCATCAGGCTGGGGCATGCCCCAAGGGGACAGGGGAGGTGACCCCCATCAGCTGCTTTCAACCCCACCATCCCAAAGAACTAACTCTCCTGTCAGCTCCGGCAGAAAGTCCCAAGAAGGCTCTGATTGGCCCATCTCTGAACCAATCACTGGGGCTCAGATTGCAATACTCTGATTGGCCAAGCCTGGGTCACATGTCTCTTCCTGAGCATGCGGGGAGGTGAGGTTAAGTATCTCAGAGTTCTCATCAGAATCATCTAGGGCTGTTGGGAAGTTCTCACAAAGGGAGAGATAGGGTGCCTGGGTGGCTCCGTCACTTAAGCATCCGACTCTTAGTTTCAGCTAAGGTCATGATCTCACGGTTTCATGAGTTCAAGCCCCACACTGGGCTCTGCACTGGCAGCGAGGAGCCTGCCTGAGATTCTGTCTCCTTTTCTCTGCCCTTTCCCCACATGCACAGTCTGTGTCTCTCTCAAAATAAATGAAGTTAAAAAAAATTATTTTTAAGGGAGAGAGGGCCTGTTGCTGGAAGAGGGAGGGAGGATAAAAAAGTAAACATCCCACTCACCCCCCCCCCGCCCACACACGCACACACGCACACACACGCTCAAAGTCTGTTCCACCTGGTTAATTTCTACTCACCCTTTCAGACTCAGGCCACCTTCACCTCTGCCAGGAACCTCTCCTCACCACCTTCAGGCGTTGTCAAAAGCCCCACTTGTGTGTCCCCGCCGCACCCCGCTCCATCACAGCCCTGACCAGCTGGTACCAGTGCTTCTCCCCCGCCGGATGTGACTCCCGGCGGAGGAGGGCGGGGCCGGTGCCCCCCACTCTGGCCCAGGGGAGGCTTCAGAAACCGTTGTTGGTTAAATGATTGACACACCTCCTCCTGACCTGCCCCGGGACTCACTCGTGACCTAGACTGAAATCCTTCAAATAACTGGTCAGATCTGGATTGGTCAGTCCAAATGTCAAGACAGGAAGGAAGAGAGAGGGACCTGGGGCCTCAAACAAGCTTTAGCCTCGCAACCCGACCCCCCACCCCCAAACCAGGCAATTCCACCTCTTGCTACCAGAGAAAATTCCATATACCGATGCTACAGCAAAACTCCCACGTGCACGCAGTGAGGCACACACAAGGATGTTTGTGGCAATAATGTTTCCAGAGAGGAAAAAAATAATGGAAACAACCTGAATATCTAGGAGGGAATGATTTAGGAAGGAAGGGAAGGAGGGAGGGAAGAGATCCAAGCAATTGAAAGTGACACATGCCTTGTGGGGAAAAAATGAGGTAGCTCATCTTTTTGGAAAGATGTCAGTGATTTCAAATGACAAAAAGTCAGATACAAAGCAATATATATGGCGTGATGCCTTTTATGCTCTTAAAACACACAGAGCAAACATGAATAGCTCAACATACAATTAATTATGTGTGCAGAAACGCGTATTAAAAGGATCTGTGCTGATTCGATAGCAGACTGACGGCTCGCACTATGGGGAAGAGATGAAAAATGGAGGTGATTATGAAGAAGGAAAGAACAAAGACACTCTTCCTTTATCTGAATTCTTGAATGTAAGACGATGAGAATGTCTGCACGCGGCACGTGTAATTAAAAATAATTTTAAGTGAAAGGGGAAATGGCAAGATACACTTCTTGCAACATTTTTATAATAGGGGGAAAGCCAAAACAACCTAAATATTCATCTATAGGGAACTAACTAAATAAATGATAGTGCCTATGGCAACAGAATACCAGGCAGCGATTGAAGAATGGAGCAGGGCCATGTGGGAAGATATTCTTAAATGAAAAAGCAACTTGAACACAGTGTGTGTGGTGTGATCCCATTTTTGTAAAAGGAAAAATATGTAGAATAGATTCTTTCCCCTGCCATCCAAAACTAGAGCATTACTATGAGACCCCTCCCAAGCCCAAATGGTGTAAAGTGAAGAAGTAATTACCATTCATTTATATGGAAAAATTTTTGAACATTCTCAGACCCAAAAAATAGCCTCTCTTAGGCTTTTCTGATACTGTTGGAGACGTCTTGCTGATGGATGTACAAAATAAATTAAGATAAAGCACGGATGCTCCCAGACACATTTCAGACCTATGGCGGCTTGTTGCTGAGTGTAGCTCTGGGGGAAGGGGCTTGGCGGGACCACTCTTGCTGCTCAGGATGTGTGCTGCTCACTGTGAAATAAACACGAAATGCTAATTTCACTTTTCACCTTTTCTCATAAAAGTGAAAATCGGCTTGGATTTCTTTTGGTGAGCGAAAACAAGTGCTAACATAGGTCTTTCATAAAAGCAGTTATATTGAAGTACAAGTGAAATGCAATAAACTGAATGTATTTAAAGTGTAAACTTGCCTACGTTTTGATATACAGACACACCCATGAAACCATCATCACCATCAAGATAATTAATAGATCTATCCCCTTCAGTAGTCTCCTCATGCCCTTTTGCAATCCATCTCTACTGGTCCCCACCCCAAGCAAGCACTGATTTGCTTTCTGTCCCTATAGATTAGCTTGCATGTCCTAGAATTTAACATAAGTGAATTCACACAATATTGTGTACTTCTTTGTCTACTCTTTCCACTCAACATAATTATTTGGAGATTTCACCATGACAATAAATATTTTAAGAGTTTATTCCTTTTTATTGATGAGTAGTGTAACATTGTCAGGTTTATATAAATCTTTTGTTAGATTTATCCCCATGTATTTTGTATTTTTATGCCATTGTAAATAAGGTATTTTAATTTAAATTTCTGATTGCTCGTTGCAATTGGAATAATCTTGTTTAATTGTTAGTTTACTGTGTTAATATGTTAATAATGTATTAGCTACATTACTATGTTAACATATTAATATGATGAGTTACATTTATATTTCTATAATAGATGTAGGATTATTTGAGTTATCTATTTCTTCTTGAGTGAGTTTTGGTCATTTGTATCCTCCAAGAATTGGCCCATTCCATCTAACAAACCAGTGTTCATAATGATTCATAGTGTTCTCTTATTATAATTATCTGTAGGCTCAATACTCCCAATACTGGTGATTTGTTCTCTCTCTCTCTCTCTCTCTCTCTCTCTCTCTCTCTCTCTCTCTCTCTCTCTCTCATTGGCCTGACTAGAAATTTATCGTTTTGTTTATCTTTCTAAGAATCAGCTTTTAGTTTCGTTAATTCTACTAATTACCTGTTTTCAACTTCACTGACTTATGCTTTGATTGTTATTTCCTTCCTTCTGCTTGCTTTACTTTTAGTTTGTTCTCCTTTCTCTAATTTCTTAAGGTAAGTTTTAGAGCTTTCTTCTTTTCTGACATATATATTTAGTGCTATAAATTCGTCTCCTAAGCACTGCTTTAGCTGCACCTCACAAATTTCTCTATTTTCATTCTCATTTAGTTAAAAAAATTTTTAATTTTCCTTAAGATTTCACACTTCCTATTTAGAAGTGTGTTGTTTAATTTCCAAACACTTGGGGATTTTCTGGAAATCTTTCTGTTACTGATTTCTAGTTTAATTCCATGGAATTCCACAGAAGCCAAAGAACGTACTTGGTATAACTTCTGGTTGTGGTTGTTGTTGTTGTCATAAAGATTTGTTTCCTGGCACTAGATATGGCCTCTCATGTAAAATGTTCCATGTGTTCCTGGGAACATATATTCTGCTACTGTTGGGGGAAGTGTTCCCTATATGTCAATTCAATTAAGGTAATTCATAGCATTGTTTAAAGTTTCTATATCGTTACTGATCTGTGTCAATCATGCATCAGTGTCAGTGGGTTGGTTTTTCTCCTCATCATGGAGGATACTTTCCTGTTTGTCTGTATGCTAGGTAATTTTTGATTAGGTGCTAGACATCATGCGGTGTCTCTTCTTGGGTGCTGGGTACATATGTACTCCCATGCGTAGTTCTGTGCTTTGTTCTGGGATACAGATAAGCTGCTTTGAAATAGTTTGGTCCTTTCAGATCTTGCTTAAGCTTTGCTAGGAAGGCCCTGAGGAATGTTTTGGCTAAGGTTAATTATTCCCCCATTCTACTTAGTGTCATGTGAGCCGTAAGGTTTTCTCATCTGGGGAACAGGACTAGCAGATGCTCTTCCCAGCCCTGTGTGAGGGCATGGCACTATAATCTGGGTGATATTTGCCCCAAGCCATGGGCAGATTCTTCACGTATTTATCTCGATCAGAACTCAGTTGAAAACTCAAGAGGGTAGATCTTTGAAGATCTCTCTGTGTCTCTCTCCCCTCTCTGAAGCTCTGTTCTGTGAACCCTACATTGTTCTCCCCTGACTCTCAACTCCATCTCCTCAACTCAGGGAATCTACTGAGCTCTGTCTGGGCTCCCCTACCCTGTACTACAAACAGCTGAAAATTGTCCCAAGGGAATGAGCTAGTGCAGTCACAGGGCTCACCTCATTTGTCTCCAATCTCATAGAGATCATTGTCCTTCATTGCCTGATGTCCAGCATTTTGCAAACTGTTATTTCATAGATTTTGCCCATTTTTTGGTTCTTTTAGGTGGCAGGAAAAATCCAGTCCCTGTTACTCCATCTCGGCCAGAAGCAAAGTCCCTCGCCTTTATTCTTTATGCACTTTTGCATTGTGTGAATATTTACAGCACGCCTGTATTATTTTCTAAATTAAAAAAGAAAGACACGCCAACTAAAATTATGATGAGGTAAAGGACGAACCCCAGCCCAGAAGTTGCCTGTGATGTGTCCTTTCTGCTGGGTTCTATATCCTTATGTCACCCTGAACAGGGACCCATGGGCCAATGTGCCAGACATTGCTGGCTTCAACTACTGGTGAAGGCGCCCGCCCATCTCCACTCTCATCTCGAGAAAATTGCTTTCAATTCTACAACAGTGATTGCGGAAAAGTGGGCATGAAATGAGCCGCGTCCTTAGAGCACAGCGAGACGGGCTAAGATGTTTCTTCCTGGCAAGGGCTAGGAAGTGGGTGACAGGTGTTCTGTTACTGCTCACACATGCCTTGTGATCTAACATTGGTTTTGAAATTTCTCCAGCTGCACAGCGACCCGGGCTCCAGCCGCATGAAATTGTGCAGATAAAAACTTAAGCAAAGGGCACTGAGACCTTGGCTCCCTGACATCTTGCCGCTGGTCCTGCCAGAGCCCAGCTGGCACACTAGATAGCCGGAGTCAGTAACGAGAGGCTGCAGGGACTGAACTCAAGGGGAGAATAGGGAGGAAAATTAGAAGTCTAGAAAAAAAGGTTTCCCCTTCAAGAGTTGTACGGTTCCGCTTTGGGCAGAAGGGGGCATCAGGTAAGTTCTGGGGGGTCCATAATTGTGGCGAGGAGACCCCAGGTGACAGCAGCATGGCTTCACAGAAATGCAGACCCTGCTCTGTCGACCTCCAACATGCAGGGCACAGCTCACTTTTAGGTTTTGCTTCGTGTATTTTGAAACCCTGTCCTTTGGAGCATCAAAGTTTAGGATTTTATGCCTCCTTGAAGAACTGACCACTCTATGGTCTATAGGATACGTATTTAGCTTCCTGCACTCTACTTTCAAGCGAGATCACACTATTTCCTATGCAGCGTGAGGACCCTCCGACAATAAAACTTCTCTTCTCTGTCTCTGGCCTCCGTGCTGTTTTCTTCCCCACACACTTTATGTCTCTATATGTTATCAAGCCCACAGCACATTGTCATTACTTTTGCTTAAGACACAGTCAGTCTTCTTTTTTTAAATCACTATTTAGTTAGTATTCATTGAATCTTTCGGTTTACAAGTACTGAGGGATCTATAAAGTCGACGTGAGTTAAATTCCTGATTTCTGTGACCAGGCACAAACACAACTCAAGTCCTGGTGTCATGTTTATTAGTAAGTGACTGTTTTTATATTATTTTGAACCATCCTTTTTTTATCAAAGTATCACATGCACACAATGTTACATTAGTTTCAGGAGCACAACGTAGTAACTCAATATGCCTACATGTGACCCTGAGTTCAACACGAGTGTAATTACCGTCTGTCACCAAACAGTGATATTACGGTATCACTGACATTCCCTATTCTGTAGCTTTCATCGCTGTGTGGAACTGGTCAGCTATCTCTTAAAGAGATTGAAACAAGAAGGGAAAACATCTTTAATTATTACCCCCTCATAGTGACCATCTCCAGAGATTGCCTTCCTTTGTGTACATTTCTATCTCTGCACAGTGTTGTTTTCTTTCTGCCTGAGGGACTCCTTCTAACATTTCTCACAATGTGGGTCAGCTGGTGATAAATTTTTCCAAAACCTGGTTTTCAGAGCTTTTGTACCCAGAAGCCCAACGCCCCAGTTGCCCAAGGACGATGCCCTGCAAAAATTCAAAGTGGGTGGAGGGGGTGGGGAAGACAGCTGGGTGGAAACACCACTGGCCACTAAAGCTCAGCCACACAAGTTCCTCTTTGCAATTAACATCGATGGGGCCCCTTGGGGCTGATGCTCTAGGGGACAGATGGGGAGAGTGGGGCAGTGCATGTGGAGCACCTACTATGTGCCAGACACTGTCAGGTCAGAAGAGGACGAAATGAGCCCAGCACCTGGTACGTGTCAACCCTCCAAAAAGGTAGCTCTTATGATCATCTTCCTCGATCATTTTAACAACCTCATGCTATAGGCGTTTTGATAACAGAGTTTGAAATGAGTCAGCCAGGCTTAGACAAGGGAAGAAATGGAGGATTCAAACCCAGATCTGCATGACTCCAACACCCGAGTGCTACGCCACCTGCTCTGTCCCAGCGCTCCAGGGCCAGGCGCTGATATGGGCAAGACCAACCTCACGGCCAGGGGAAGTGTGAAAAAGAATGTCCAAGAAACAGGGCTGCCTGGAGCCAGACTTAGCTCAGGAATCAACCTGGGGTCCGAGCAGGGGTGAAAAGAGGCCCCAGCAGCAGCAGGGAGCCCAGGGAGACCCGGGTCTGGGGCCGTTGGCACAAAACCCGCCGCACTCTACCTCTCCGGACTGGTACCCAGGACACGAAGAGTTCAGCAGCACGTTTCCTCTTTTTTCTTTTAACAAATCAGTATGTTTTTGCCACAGCTGAGCAGCATGGAAAATACAGTGTGTGCGGACATCGGAGATAGAAACACAAAACTCCAATTCTGTTGGTTTTATTGGTCTCTCAGTGGCCCGCTGCCACCCCCCACCACCCCCCACCCTGCCAGTGGTCACCAGGGACTGGCTGCCTGCCCTCAAAGCTCTGTGCTCCCAACGCCAAAACAAAGAACATCTGTTTTCTCTCTTTTCTCTTTTTTTCTTTTTTCTTTTTTTTCTCTGCTTCTCTCCTGTTTTCTTTCCCTCCCCCTCTGGCTGTTTGTCATCTCTGAGGACAGGGAAAGGCATCTCAGAACCGTGTGGTCTTCCTTTACCCAGGACGTCTTTCCTTTATCACGGAGCTCAGAGACAGAGGGTTGCAAGAAAACGAGGAGGGCGCTGGCGGTGATTAACATTTGCCTGCTCTCTGCAATGATCCCAGGGCGTGGATTTCTTTTTAAGGAGCTTTAGCACGTGAGACGCTGGGAGGCCAGCCCCCGGATTAGCTGATACCCCATCAAGCAAAGCAAGAATTCAGAGCAAAGGAGGGTCGCCAACCTGAGAGACCAGAGCATGAGCCTTGCGGCAGGGTTAGGGAGACCCCAGGACAGGGGATGGAGCCTGCCTGGCCACCCCCCCACCCCCCCGCCGACTACCAGGACAACAGAATGCTGGGCGTGGGAGAGCTTCTGGACCAATTCCGCCAAGTTTGCAAGACGGTTCCAGTCTGAAACCTCCCCTGATTTTCTTCCCTGCCACCTCCCATCCCACTGAGCAGAAAGGTCTCCTCCATCCCAGACATGTGAGGACCCGTGGCCCACGTGGAGGTCATCTGGGGAGAAGCAGGAAACAGGGCCAGAACGGGCAGCCCCGGGGAGAAGCTGCTGTAGTCTTCAGGGAAGAGACGTGTCCTGGCAGGAAGACGGGGACAGAGCTGGTCAGGAGGCAGCCGATGGTCAGTGAGGCTTGGTGGCAGCAGCCCGTGTGGAACAGAACTTAGTGGGAAACGTGCATCAAGTCGCCCTAAGTGAAAGGGCTGCATCTAAACCTGGACCGGGTTGGGGAGAGGCGGATTCTGAGGGAGGAGCGCCAGTCTCCCCAGCGATGGCCCGGACACGGAAGGCAGGAGCGGAGGAGCAGAGAGGTCACTTCAGTTTATTTACCCTTTTCTTCCCACACCTTCCAGCCTGGGCCACTTTCCCACATGACTGGCCTGTCTCCCAGGCCTGGCCCAAAGTCCAGGGTCGGGACCCTTGGCCCCTCCCTGGCTGGTGGCCTCATCTCTGGGACTCAGCTTCCACCTCTACTGAGTGGGTTAATGCCCCCTTCCTCCCACACTGTTGGTGCTGTAGTGAAATCATGACAGTAAAGGAAGCCAGGAGTGGCCCCGCACTGAAGTGTCAGGGTCATGGCCAGGCCCATCTGTTGTGTGCCCTTAGGTGATGTTGGGTTACCGGATCCAGTGCAATGTAGGACCCTGATCATCAGTTGATCATACAAACACATTAATTAATGGGTTCGAATCCTTGCTTTAACATTTAAAAGCTGCATAACCTCCAGCGAAGACATAGAGTCATTCACTCCCTGGATTCTCAGTGAAAAAAAATCACAGACCCAGATTCAGGAAAGGAGCTGGGGGCTGTAAGACAGGAATACTTTGGAACACACCATCAGGGAGGCCCAGTGTTCGGCACCTGCTTAGCTACATGGAGCCCTACACACTTGGTTTAATTCTCTGCAACCACCATCTTGAAATTCTTAATAATTTTATCTTGAACTTGTGTTTCGTAAGCCAAGTTCAGTGAGACTGGGGAGTATAGGCATGTGAGCAGAGAGTTACACATGTGTGCCCCAGTTCTTGCCGCCCCCCACTGACGGACCCTTGGCAGTGGCCTGGGGGCTCCCAATTCCAGCTCACCCACCGTGTGTGTGACTTCAGCAAGACTCAAAGTGGGTGCAAGGGTGGAGTGTCATGTCCACGGACAGCACCCAACGGCCAGCTTTCCCATTGGAACCAAGACGTTTTCCAAGTGCAGAAAGACGTCCGCGGTGTTATTCTAAGAAACTTGTGTGATCAAGGAAACTTACTAGATCCTTTCTTACCTCTGTCATTTCCTGTACTAGCCAACCACGCTCGCCCCGAAAATGGGGACGGATGAAAGGGAAAAAAATAAAGCAAACCGTGGTGCCCTTCCTTTCAGGCCCTCCTTGTTCACAGGTTAGCCGAACGGGAAAAGAGGTGGGAGCGTGGACACGTCGCAGGAAGTGAAATAGAGCCTGCGAAGCTGGTTTTGTGTGGTTCCCACTCCTCCTGCAAGAATGAAATACATCTGCATTTGTGCGCTCTGAAATACAACCTGTGTAATCTCCGTGGCTCCGTATGCGAATTAAATGCTCTTATATTTGCATTTAAAACTGGCATTGCACAATATAAAGATGAACGGTAAAGTTCGTGCTAATAATTTTAAATTCTAATTTTTCTTTACTTGGAGCCACATTAAATAGGAAATAAAATATACCACAAAAGATGAGGCAGAGACTGCGGCAGAAAGGAAAGAGCTTTATGTTTCTGTGTGTTTAATGGCATTTCTTCCCAGCTTTTTGAACAAGAGCACCACATACTCATTTTTCACCAAACTGCAACTTAGGTAGCTAGTCCCTCAGGGAGAAGCAGGCGCCTGCACACGCTTCCCCTGGGCAGGGAGGCTGGGTTTCTGTTAGGTAAGTGCTCAGCCCACAAGCCTGCTAATTAAGCACGCAGCGTCGGAAAGTGTGAGTTCTGAGGAAGTTTTTCCTCATTTGCTCTGAAGGTGGGGAGAAGCAGGTGGCGGGAGCCCTGCAGAGGCTGGAAAAAGGGAGGCGGGGAGGCAGGGAGAGGCCGGGGCCCACCACGCCCCGTCATGTGCACCTGCCATCATACCCGGCACTTTCTGCCTGAGTCTCATTTTGTGCCGCAGCAATCCTGGGAGGTGAGGATTGTCACAGTGAGGACACTGAGGCTCTGAGTGGTCAGGAGACGTCCGAGCCCCACGGCTAGTGAGGAGCAGAGCCATCTTTCCACAAGCTGATGGAGGCTGGCCCTTGCCAGCCAAGGGGACGGAAACACCACCTTCACGGCCCTCCAGGCCCCCAGTCCCATGGGGGACAGACGATGACCATGCAGTGGGATCTGATGGGGAAACACAGGCCACACAGGAGCCAGAAGGGGGTCCTCACCCAGCCTGTCTGCACTGGGGCCTGGGGGCGAGCAGCAGATACACCAGCCCTGAGAAGGAGGAGGAGGAGGAGGGGGAGGAAGAGGAGGAGGGGGAGGAGCAGGAGGGAGGGAGTAGCAAGAAGAGGAAGGGGAAGAGGAGCTGGAGGAGGAGGGGGAGGATCCAGAAGAGGAGGGGGAGAAGGAGGGGGAAAAGGAGGGGGAGGAACATGCTCAGGTGGAGGGAACCATCAGTTCAAAAGTTTTCCCTCTGAGCAGCTTTCATTCCCTCCTGGGAAGGAGGTGCTTTTAACTGGATTACAATGGACACAGACAGTCCGAGGACCCCCAGATCCCTCTCCCCCTCCCTGGGCTGCCCCTTCCCCTTCCTCTCCTACCCCCAGAGGCAAAGGCAGCCCCTGGGGTCCCAGAGCAAGGCCTGTCATGTGTCCCTAGATAAGTCACTTACACTCTCGGAGCCTCAGTTTCCCCTTCAATGAAGTGAGGAGCTTGGACAGGGAAGAGGGCCACACCCGAGGAGCCCTCCTGTGTGCTGGGCCCTGACCCCCTGCGCCGAAGCCCCGTGCACCAGGATTGCTGACGCTCCCTCGTGAGTCCTGAAGCACAGCCCTCTGCCCCTGCCCCTCCCCTCCCCCACGCAACATCTGGGCACCAGGCAGAATGGCTGTCCTCCCCATCACTGGCGCCCCTGCTCTAGGACCTGCTGTGGCTCTCGCTGACGGCTGCCTCAAGCCATCACGACTCCCTTACCACCCACCACCTTTCCTGCCTCCGCCTCCAGGAAACTCCAGGCAAAGCAGGTCTTCGCTGGGCTCCCAGTGCCCTTGCCCCTCCCTCCCTGCCAGGGCTTCCTTCCTGCTGTAACCCCTCCTCCTTCCCCTCCCCCCTCGGAGGAACTCCTACGCATCCTTCAAAGCCCAGAACTCATCTCTTTGGTGAAGGCTTCTCCAGGCAGAACTAATCGCTCCTTCAGCTCTGCCCCAGGGCAGCTGGTACAGAACGTGTTCTGAGCCCATAACACGTGCCAGGCTCTGTCCTCACCTGTTACACGGGCCACCTCACTCGGTCCTCACCACCGCCCTGTGAGGCAGAGACCATTGTCATCTCCACTGTACAGATGAGGAAACAGGCTCAGAAAGGTGATGTCACTTGCCTGAGGCCACACAGCCAAGCTGCAGGGCAGCCCCTACCTTTCATGTTATGTAAATATCTGGGTGATAGGCGGCTTGTGACCTGGGCCCCGACATGTCCACCCTTGGCCTTCCCCAGATGCCTGGGCCATAGTTGACAAGAAATTCCTCAGCCAAATTGGAATTTGACCCTCATACCTCAGGCCCATTTGGACCAGTGAGAAGTCCCACTACTGATGCCTGGATCCAGCTCCCCCGATGGGCAGATCCCTGTGTCCCTCCTGCACAGGGCCAGGGAGAGAGCAGGACTCAGGTCAGCCAGGCCTGGGCTCACATCCCCTCCCGCCACCAGCAGGCTGAGTGACCTGGGACACGGCAGTTCATCCCTCGGGGCCCTGAACTCCCCACCTGGGGACAGAGCAAGGGATGATGGAGTCCGCATGTGCACAGCCTGCACACACTAGGCCCTCAGAAAATGTGAGCCCCTCTCCCCCACGAAGGCAGGCAAACTATAAGCTGCATCCAATTCAGAGCCTTTGAGTGAATCCTTTATCCCCAGCCTCACCCCTCCCTCTGAGGCCCCAGCCCGGCCTCCATCCCCCCCTTCCCCCTGCTCCCAACATAACGTGTGCGGTTTCTTTGGGGGTCGCTCCATGATTACACAGAATGGATCTTCCAGGATGGTTGAATTCCATCCTTTTTCCCTAACTCACCCACACCCGAAGAGAAATGGCTGCATTGGCCTAAGGTTGCATATTAAACACAGAATAGGGGACCGGAAGACGAGGTGAGGGCCGGATGAAGGAGCAGGCACCATTCATTAGGGGCTCACAGCGTCCTGTCTCCAAAAGCGCATGCTCTTCCAGGGCCACGAAGCCAAGTGGGGGCTCCAAGCAGGACCGCTTCTCCCAGCAGTGATGTGAGTTCGCTTCATTGAGCACCTGCGTCAGGGCCCCCCACCCCCCAACCCCTGCATGTCAGCAGAGTCACTGGGAGGTGAGTGTCCCACCCAAGTCTGCTTGCGGCAGTAAGAGGTGGCTCTGGGATTCGAACCCAGTCTGCTGGCTCCAAGGCCCCTGCCCCCATCCCCACTCTCCTGCTCCTGGGAAAGCACGGCTCCAGACTTTGCAAGAGCTGCTTCCTTTACCGGGAATCCTTTCCACGTCTTCTCCATCTGGAGAAATCCTGCGCATCCCCCAAGGCCAAGGCACGTAGAGAAGGGGGATCCAACCCCTTCTGCCCTCCTGCCACGTCCCCAGGGCCATGCGGGGCCGGAGGAGGGGGAGGACTACTCTCAGTGAGTCTCCCTGCAGCCCGACCACCAATCACAGAGTGGGCCCCAGTAGCCCATTTTACAGATGGAGAAACACTGAGTTACTTATTCAAAGTCAGCCAGTGGTCAGTGGCAGGGCTGGGATAACTCGGACCAAGTTGGTCAACCCACAGACCAGCCCTGGTCACCCACCCCCTTCTCCCTGCTCTGGGCACCCCGAGAAGGGGCCCAGCTCCTCCTTCCCTCCAGCACTGGGCATCATTGAGCACCCGAATTCTCTTTTCACCTCCCTTGTTCTCAGGCTCTCTCTCTCTCTCTGCCTTGGTGAACTGAGCGTCCCCATGGCCTGGTGACAGGCTCTGCCCAGGAGGAAGACAGCCCGCAGCCCTGGGACCAGGAGAAACAGCTCATGTGATGGTGTCAAGTTCACCAGTTTCCATATTTAGCTCTTCATGGGGGCGGGATCCCGGGAAACAGAGCTGAGGCAAGAAGCATTCGGGATGGTGGGGGCGGGGGGGAGGGTCACATGGGGGTACATTTGGGCTCAGTACCAGCAGATGTGCTTGACAATCTCCTGGCAGATTCCTCTGCCAGGTGGTGAGCTCCCCATCCCTACAAGAGTTCAAGTTATTGCAGGGCAGTGAAGGGAGAGCATCCTGTATGAGGAAGAGGGGAGTTAAACCAACATCAGTCTGGGCTGAGGTTCTGATCTCAGGATGTCTGTTTCTACCCCCACGTGTCTCTGGACCGATTCTGTGATTCTGGGGGTCCAGTAAGCTGAGGGGGAGGCCCCAAATCTCGAGATTCCTAAATTCTGAGACCGTCAGGCCTATGAGTCCACAGCTGATTCTGTGATTCTAGAATTCTGGGATTCTGTGAAAGAGACCAGATGCTCACATTCTGTGATTCAAAGGTTTTCTTAAATCATCTTCACGTCTATGAAGGATGCTCTGATTCCCAGCTCCCGTGCATCACAGGTGCCGTGAAAGGATGGGCAGATCTGAAGATGGAGGAAGGTTCTCGACCCTCCACCCGCCCGAATCAGTGTCTGCAGAGGGAGGACCCTGGGCCCTGACCTGCAAGGTCCTCTCAGTGCTCAGTGTGGGTCCCCTGGGGTCCCTGACCCCATACACCCGTCTCCTCACCTGGCTCTCTGGCCCCCCAGGTCCCCTCATGCTGAGAGGGTGCAACGGGTCCTGAAGCCCCAAGTGACAGAGCTGTGGGGCCAACACCTCGGCACACGTGCTGCTCTGGTGTCGTTTTCCTGCTGTGTTAATGATGAGGCATGTGGTGGGGACACAGCCTTTGCTAAGTGGAATTTTCTGGTGTGTCTCCCTCAGTACAAGCCGCTTGGGAATGGGAAGGCAGGAGCCCGTTTACATTTCAGTTCTGTGTGTTTTTCCTGATGCGCTCGTCCTGCCCTGCCGTGGATGTCCCTCCCCGCTCCCTGTTCCTCTGGGCGCTCTGCGTGGGCTCTGAGCAACGGCCGTCCTGTGGGGTCAGTGGGTTTCTCGGGAAAGGAACCGGATCCAGGGGGGAAGTAATAGAGACAAGGCAGGCGGAGCTGGAATTCTGGAGGGGAGTCGGATCATGGTCAGTCTTCTGGGTTGGCCCAGGGGCCCCTCCTTGCCCACCAGGAAGGCTGGGGTCCCCAGGCACTGCAGAGCTCAGGATTGGCAGACTTGGCTGTGGGGACTGGGACAAGCCACTCCCCTCCCTGAGCCCCAGGAGCCTCCTGGGAAATATCCTGAGCTGGGGAGCTCCTGTAGCCCTGAGACACTGACCTTGTGGAGGCTACTCTCCATCGGGGAGTTCCCCACCCACCTCCTTTATTGTGGAACCCTTCCTGGCCCTGCAGGGCCCTACTCAGATGCCCCTTCCTCCAGGCAGGCTTCCCTACTCTTGCAGGGGACACCACAGCAGCCTGTGCTCCTGTCCATAGATGTTTTCACACTTCATAGTGCTGTGTGCTCCACACCAGTTTCTCTGCTCTGCTGGAGCAGCGTGAAGGTAAGACCTTGACTGTTCAGCACCATCTGCACCATGGCACTTGTTGACATATAACAAGTGGTCAACTGCTTTTTACTGGATGGAAAGATGGATGGATGCATGCCTGGACACATGGATGGACGGATGCATGGATGGATGCATGCATGCATGGATGCATGGATGGACGGATGCATGGATGGATGGATGCGTGGACGGACACGTGGGTGGACGGATGCATGGATGGATGGATGCATGGATGGACACATGGGTGGATGGATGCATGGACAGATGGATGGATGCATAGATAGATGGATTCATGGATGGATGCGTGGATGGATGGATGAGAGTGTCAGGTACGACACATCTAATACTTAGAGCTGATCCAAGTGGTTCCCCAGATTTTACCAAGCTCTGCCTGCCTGACCAGCAAATCTCCAACCCCTGTGAAGACAAAATCTCTCAGGAGATGAAGCCCTACTGTTCTGGGGTCTCAACCTGCCTTTCCTCGTTGCTCCTCACAGCCACAGCCCTGAGTGGGGGAGGGGGGGTGTGGATAGGTCTCATGGACACAACCGAGGACGCAGTGGCTCCAAGAGTCTATGTCACCCCCCCTCCCCAGTGGGTGGCCCAGCTGGACACACGCCCGGGCCTGCCTGGCCCGGAGCTGTGAAGCATGCGGAGGGGGCCCCTGGTGGAGATGCTTGTGGGGGGCTGTGTTCATTGGGTGACAAGCTCTCTTCCCTGAAGAAAGCCATCGGTCCCCACACCTAGAACCAGCCCCTGGTGAAAACAGGGATACTAATGCTAATGATAATAAAAGCACCCACAGCCACCACCATAGCGGGGCGCTGACCCCGGGCCAGGCTCCGGGCCAGCACTCCACCTTTCTCACCCCGTTTACCCCT
Source organism: Mungos mungo (assembly GCA_004023785.1). Taxonomy (NCBI): domain Eukaryota; kingdom Metazoa; phylum Chordata; class Mammalia; order Carnivora; family Herpestidae; genus Mungos; species Mungos mungo. The sequence goes on along the minus strand of PISW01005311.1, from coordinate 2,453 downwards.
CTCCACAGCCCCGCGAGACAGAGGAGGCAAGTGGGGTTCCAGGAGCAGTGGCCTGTCCGTGGTCCCTTAGCCACAGACGGGGCCAGGCTGGACCCCCGGGGATCTCACACCCAGTTCACAGGCCTCTACAGTGTCTCCCAAGTTCCGGTAGTTTCTCTGGCCTCTCGGTGCTTTTGGCCACCTCCACCCTCCACCTCCCTTCAGATTGACTCGAAATAGGCTCCCTTTTCAATTTGTCTGCCCCTAAGCAGTCTTCCCACAGCCATGATCTCGGTCAGCCTTGGTCCACTGGACTTTGGAAGCCAGATGATCCTCCTTCTTCTTCCTTTTTTTTCTTTTGAGAAGTGTGAGCTGGGGATAGGGACAGAGGAGAGAGAGAGAGAGAGAGAGAGAGAGAGAGAGAGAGAGAATCTTAAGCAGGCTCCATGATCAGTGCAGAGTCCAGTTCAGGGCTCAATCCCACAACCCTGGGATCGTGACCTGAGCCAAAATTAAGAGTTGGATGCTCAACCGAATGAGCCACCCAGGTGCCCCTCTAATTCCTCAGACTTTGACGTATCGTCAGAAGGTCCACAGTAGCATAGCTGAGTACAGCACAGTAAGATATGTTATAATTGTTCTGTTTAACTATTAGTTATCATTATTAACTTCTTCTTGTGCTTAACTTATAAATATGACTTTATCATAGGTATGTACGTACAGGAAAATACATAGTGTATGCCGGGTTCAGTACTATTCACAATTTTGAGCATCCACTGGTGGTCTTGGCACATAGCCCACACAGATAAGGGAGGAGTACTCTAACCATGAAATCAAAGGTCCAATGCACTAATTGCTCATGGAGTTTTTCCCCTAATGTTCATTAAAATAAATACACGACGGGTAAATATAAAATGTTCTTCTGGGCACCGCTGGTAGTCCTGTCTCAGACTTGCTGGGAGCAGATCCCTCTCCCTGGGAGGCACCCGGGCTGCTACTGGAGAGGCGGGGAGGGACAGGGAGGAGGTGGCATCTGGGCGGGTGGACAAGGCGTGGCCTCCCTTGGCCCCGCCCAGGACAGCAGTGGTTCTCCTCCCCGGGAGACCCCACCCCTGCCTGCTGCCCTGGCCTGGCCCTTGGCAAAGGGAACGCCAGGGCGGCTGGATAGGCACCCGGCTGACCACGGCCCCATGGGGAAGGAATCGAAAGCCCCCAGTGGCCCCTGAGATGGGGTGTACCTGGGGGTGCTCACCACAGACCCCTCCTCTCTTCTAAAGAAAGCCCCAGGCACCCAGAAGCAGAATCCCCAGCTCTGTGCCGCCCCAGGGAGAGAAGCCAGGAGGTGGCCTTCTGTTCCTGTGCAAAGGGTCCTGCCAAAAATGAAGACAGGAAACTGCAAAGGAAGATTTGGCAACCGAAAAACGGAAACAGAACCTTCTAGAAAGGCAGTCACATCCCCAGCCCAAAAAGGCAACTGATGGGTTGAAGATCAGACAGAAAAGCCTCCAGGCTGGAGTGAGGGCTGCAAAAGTGGAGGAAGAGGGCTAAGCTGGCCTGTCTGCCCCCGGGGCCCCCACTAAAGGGAGTGCGGTGAGGCTACAGGAAGTCCGGATGCAACACCAGCAGAAAGAGAAGCACCAGGGCCTATGTGGGGGGACCGGGTTCAAGTCCCAGCTCCTCTGCAATTCCCTTCCTCCTCTCTGAGCCTCACTTTTCTCTATCTGTAAAATGGGAGAGACTGGTACCTATGTCCCTAAGTCGTTGTGAAGAATAACAATGCTTAGCACACTCAATATGTGTCAGCGATCACAGAATTTTTATGTTATTGAATATTTTATTTACTATCCGGTCAGCTGATGTCTGTGGGTAGGAAAGGGAGCAGGTGTGTTATGTGTGGCCCCAGATATTACTGATTCACTTAGTCACCAAGCATGTTTACTGAGCACCTGTTTTGAGCCAGACGTTGCTAAGTGCTGGGCATGGGTACAAAACAGAGCTGGGAAGCAGAGTTCAAACTGGGAAATAATTCACCTGCAGCCACACTCTCCCATGGGGCCCCTTAGGGCTGATGATGGCACCGGAGTGTCGGGGACGCTCACACCGATGACGTGTCCCCTGTGTGTCTGGCCCAGGCTGAGGCTCGTCCTGAGGCAGCCAGTCACGGAGCTGTCAAAGGAAACCTGGAAAGCCGGAGGCCAGCCCCCACCCCACAGACAGATGGGGAGCCTCAAAGAAGGGGAGGGGCGGGTCCAGCATGTCCCGTGCTGGGCACTCAAGCAGGTCTTGCACCCAGGCCCGGTCAGAGGCAGGGTGGCCTCTCGGAACCCCCGGGGTCTCCTTAAAATGCAGGTTCCAATGCTCCCATCCACGTGCAGACTTCAGATCCCTCCGCCAGGGTGTGGGAGTCCCAGGCGGCTGGGGGACAGCAGAGCCCACGCGAGGGAGCCCCTGGAGAGGGAGCAGCTGGGACACTG